>JAQQZT010000020.1:6354630-6370503 GCA_030068275.1 Clarias platycephalus | reverse complement strand
GCCTGGCCGGGAATCGAACCCGGACCCTGGAGGTGCAAGGCGACAGTGCTAACCACTACACCACCGTGCCGCCTCCTTGATTTGTGACAATTAATATTTTAAAAAGTGCTATACAGTATAAATAACACTGAGTTAAATTTAATTAAAAGACTACTACTGTATGATAAAACAAAGGATGTTCAGAACACAGTTATGAAAGTAACAACTCCCTTTATTTCTCTATATAATCCCCTGCTATACTAATGCATTTAACCGAGCGTTTCACTAATGCCTGGATACCATCAAGGTAGAAAATTTTCTCAGTAAGCTCAAGCCCGACTGCTGAGGTCTAAAACGCTGGCCTCCCAGGATCTCCTTTAATGGCACAAAAATGTGGAAATGGCTTGGAGCGAAGTCAGGACTGTACAGCGGATGTGGCAAGAACTCCCAGCCGAGTTCCTGTAATGTGCAGGTGGTGTTCATGAACAATTGTGTGTTCAGTTCTCTTTTGCAAATTGGTAACAAGTTATTCATAAATTTTCCAGGATCACTCGCTGAATGTTCATGGAAACGACTGCAGGGTGCTCTGGGTCACCACGACCGGCATCATCATTCACAGACATACGAGCTTCTTTAAAACATTTGCACCATTGAAATGATTTACTCCATCTAAGAGTCTCATCCCCGTATTGTATTTGAAGTCTTCTGTAAATGTCAATCTGTTTTATGCCGTCATTAGCGAGAAATTTTAATACAAGTCCTGGTTTGATTAGAATGCCACTTTGTATTGAATGTAAGTATTGAAATAAAAATCTCACAGGAGATACTTTATTTTATTTATTTTGTTATATTATGTGTGTGCCCAAATTAAGTCATAATATGCAAAAATCTAGGGCATAAAATAGTAAAGCATACACAGAGTTCAGTCTACCCAGAGAAAACCTACAAAGCATGGGGAGAACTTGCAAATTCTATGTATACAGACATGCACAGAGATTTGAACCCTTGAGATGAGAGGCAACAGTGGTTATAAGTTATTAAAATTGATCCTCTTAACCGTAAATAAATATGTCTATTAATTAATTCACTTATTTATGTATTTAATATAGATCTTAAATGGAATCTACATAATTTTAAGTGAATTTACAATCCAAAAGATGCATTTCAATATGTTATATTAGTTTTACATCAAACTGTCTAACCATAGCACTAGACTTTATACTGCTTATCACTTGTACATGACAAATGATATCTCTTATGCAACTTCCGAATAGTGCTTGAGTCTATAGTTTAGATTTGAGAACCGAAATACTGATGTGCACACATTTGGTATTAGATCCTGAAATCACAACTTTTTAGGGCAATATTGCCCTTAAAACCTTACTGATTTTATGTATGTTTCTCCACAGTGTTCTGATAGAATATTAAAATGCCAGTTCAAGCATGAAAATGAATTGGACAGATACCGCGGTGAACAGACAAAAAGGGCCAGAGTTCAGAGAACATTCAAACATCAATGTCTTTTTTTCAGCTGAGAAAACTAACCTTGATATTCATCAAGCTTCCTGGCCAGCTCCTGTTCCAGCTGAAATAAACAAATGAACTTTCTATTTTGTAAAACATTTAACAAGATGCAGGATGCAGGAGACATCAATGTGATAAGACGATGTAAGGGCATAATGTACACCATTAGCTATTCAATACCAACCTGCTGGATCTTTAGCTTCTTTTTACCAGCAACAAAAGACGGGGGATCACACTCCTCCTCCAGGTCCACTCGCATAAACTCATCAATAGTCAAGTGACTGGTGGGTGTGTCCTCAAATTCTGTCAGCCTAAAATGACATGAAGTATACTATGGTAAAATGATAGGCTACCAGTTTTCCCAAACGACTCGATACTGCATTTATGTTAAAACTGTATTGTGTTTTTTTTTTCCTTTTGTAAATGTGCTAAACTGACTGGAGAATACACCATAAACTACAGTGTGATTTTAAATTGCTTGTAAGAAATACAACATTTTAGCTATCTAGTATAATCCACTTTACTGTACTACCTTCTTTTGTCCTAAACCCCTTTCACACAGCCTGTTCAAGGCAGAAATACCGTCTCGTCATTTTTGTTCTGTGTAAAGCATTAGCTACGTTTACATGGACAAAATTTCTTCTTAACTTAACTGTTTAAATGGCTGGATGCTGGCCATGATACATCCACAAAGCATTTGATCAAAAAATATAACTTTTTGACAGGCACCCAGTGGTTCTGCACACTCTGAATTGTTAAATCTGCCAAAAATATAACAGGAAATGAAATATTTGTCTCCAGCTTTGGGGTTTGGTTAGACTTCCCATCTTTTCACGTAAATCCCACTATCTACGTTATGATTGGTTACAAGAATGTAATCTCTACTATGATTGGTTAAATGCTTTACTACATGTGAAATTGTAAGCAAATCAGTGCAACTTCTTTAGCCCGAGACTCATTGAAGGAACGTCTAAAGGAAAGACTAGTAGGAGCTCTGACAAAGTGAAGGATCAGCTAAGATTAACGCAGTCATGTTTTTTTTTATTTTTATAAAAATTCTTGCCTTCTGCGTTATTACCGCTTACAAGAATTTGTTCTTGTCTATGATTGGCTAGGTCATCACAGCTGAACCAATCCTAGAGCATGATGAAGCCAGGACCTTTTGCAGATTTTTTTTTGTACGTAGTTAAAAAGCATATTGGTAGAAACTGGCAGTGAGATGTGGAGACAGCATGCAGAGTGCTGCGTTTGGTGACTGATGTAAATTTGCATGACAAGAACAGTTTTTAAAAGCAATGGTATCTGTGATATGTCCTTTTGTGTGACCTCAGAAACTCTCAGTCGGCTTGGCCATTCTCAATACTAATCCTCGGCCTAATATTTTACCTAGGAGACTACAATAACAGCAGGAGATAATTACAATCTTCAACAGTTCCTGAACTTGTATCACTAAATCACCAAAACGTACATGCTGCTACTTTAAAGGTAACATATATTCTTTTTAAACAAGCCTACTTAAGTCTTAGGGGTCTTCAAAATGTTTTAGTGTCTGTAACTTTAAATAAACTGCCCCTTAACACTCCTTCGAGGAAATCCACAATCATTCGGCAGCAAACTCATTTCCTCTCTCGTCTGTTGTTTTAAGCATCACCACTATACTAATCACCTGATCATCTGTCATCATCTGCACCTGTTTTTCACTCTTTCATGCCTTGAAGATGATGTTTTTACACTTTAATGATTCATGGGTCACTGTGTGGTTTGTTTAAAAAAAAATCATAGTCTTGATAAGTGAGGTTGAAAAGCAACAAAAGGTACATCAACAAATGGCAAGTAAACCAAAAAATACTACCCACCCTCACTCATACATCAGATTACAGACATTCCTACACATGCAGCACATAGTCCAAAAGAAAGCCACTCACACATAAAGCTAGGGTACCTACCTCTTTCTGAGAGTCGCCTCACATACTTTCACCACGCCAATGACCTCCTTCACTGTGCGGCGGAAATCGTGCATGCGAGCTGCCACCAACAGAGCTGCAAAATTGAAATGTCATCCATTTTTTATAATGATTTTACTCAGGTAATAATAGGAAGGCATTTCTGACAACTGCAGCACATTTCTGTCTCAATAATAGAGAACACATGAACACAGACAAGCCTGCACAAGTCTCTTTGCTTTTCCTGCCAATGTTATAGCTCAGTGTCCACAACTGCTTTCGACAGACTTACACAAACACATGAGCCTCAATTCAGTCGATAAAAGTTTCATTGTCTGCTTTGTGCAACTAACCAGAGGTTAGTCTTATTCTGAGAAACAGCACGCTTTAATTTAAGAAGAGCAAATCTCCTTAATACTAAATTACCTCCTTGTAATGCTGCACATGAAGCTGTGGCTTCTAAACTCCTGAACTCTGAACCTGTCTTTATTTATTGTGCATTTCTTCTATTTTAGTTTTTTATAGGTTTATTTGTTTCCAGAAAATGTCAGACATAAGCCAGAATTATTGCAATTCAAATATTTGTCACAGGCACCTTACAACACCGTGTCATATATCCCAGTTCGGAAGCTGGGGTTCAGAGCACAGGGTCAGTCAGGAATCAGCAGAATGGAGCAGAATGGGTTAAGGTCTTCCTCAAGGGCTCAACAGTGGCAACTTTGTGGTGCGGGGACTTGAACCCCAAACCTTCCAATCAGTAACCCTGAGCCTTAACTGTTTGAGCCACCGCTGCTCAATACCTACAGTAATTACATTACAGCACTGAGGGCTGACAACACACACACACACACAAAAATAATCATAATTTTATTAATTGACTAATAACTTAAGCTTGTTAACTCGAGTGCTGATGGCTTACAGATTTAATTCATACTGATCGGTGTGCCATTTATTTATTTGAGGATTCATTTAAGTGCTTCCTCACAATGAGCAAATTAAGCATGGAAATAATTTGACCAAACTATACACATTTAAATAGCCTAAACCAGCAAATAAACAACATGCAGGTTGTTATGGATGTGGACTCATATCAATAAAAAAAGCCTTACAGCATGGACAAACTTTGTATCAGTGAATTAAATTGCATAACTTTTAACATAATCTCTTTGGGTAAAAAAAAAAAAAAGCAAATGCTCCAAATTAAAATAAACATTTACATCTTAAAATATATATACTGTAGTAGTTTATCAGCGTTATTGATATGACATTAACTGACAAATTTTATGACAGAGTATAGTTTTTTTGCAAACTCTGTAGATTTTAAAGACACCTGTAGAAGGCATCCGACTTGTATCTACAAATGGACACAAAAATGTAGATTTGAAAATTTTTCTTCATTTTTGGAATACATGACTTTGAGAATTTCTGATTTCTGATTTCTGATGAAGAATTTGGGACAGCAGTGCATTCGTGGCTCGCGGCTCTACTAAGGAAATATGAAGATGGACAAAGTGTACAAAAAGCGAGGAGATTATGTTGAAAAATAATGCATTTGTCTTGTCTAAAATGAATTAATTATACAGACAGAGTGTGGGTAATTTTTGACTTCATATATAAAGAACATGCTTATATACTGAATATTAACATTTATTATTATCAATATAACAATTCCATGGCCCTTTCCTTTCTCTTTCTTTGCAGTTTTCATAATTTTTGTTTCTCTTTGTGCTTTTTGACACTTAGCACTGGACTCAACTGTTTAATTTCAATGTAAAGGTTTAATCAATATAAGCAGATGAAGTATTTGTAGTATGGATTATGCCTACTTTTTTGTTCCATGATAAGGTTGACCTTTACATGAAATTGCTCGGCAGTGCCTTCATATGGGTCAATGCCAGTAACTAGGATGGTGTTTAAACATAATGGCAAACAGAACAACAGGAAAAAAGGCCACAGGTGGGTCATTTACACTGTTTTCTCTTTTATTTGAACCTTGAGATTAACTCCATCATTTTTACTTGAAATGATCACATTTCATATCATGATCTTTCACCGAAACTTATCTTTATGAAACTTATTTCCCTAAATATTGCGAATTATGAATGATACTTCAGATGTCAGAAAAACAGATATAGAATAGAAGGTAGGATACTGAAAGACAGAAAACAGAACTAGTGGTGGTTGAAAATAACTTGCATAACTTACATAAATAGTTATAGTATATGACACTGTTTCATAGCACCATACTATAATACATGGTAGAACCATATACCATACATTTACCATTGTACTAAAATATGTAGCATGGTACAACCATGGAAGAACTTGTAGATCAAAAACACCATGGTACAGGTACCATCGGACTACCATGACGCCTACACCACAGGGTTAAATTCCTTGTGAGATAAATTGTAAACAATCTATTCTGCGCCTTAATGTAATTGTTAATATATGGTAGTCATCCATCTGCCGAACTGTAGATCTTTCTATCAGTAGAAATCTTTGACTTTAGACAAAGAAAGAAGCATTTGATACATTCCTCATGAATCTGACAGGAATAACAAACTGTTTTAAACAATATACCCTGAAAAGTACCCTAAAGGACTTGCATATTAATCTTTAGAATTAGCCCATGACCTTCCATAGCATCCAACACGTTTTGAGCTCATAATTTACTGCAAGCTTATTTTATCTAGATATAAGTCTGGTTTCACGTGATTTCTTGACCAAAGTGGTCAGTGATCAGCTGATAAATGTGCACAACAATTCTGAACCATCTAATAACATTGAGTAAAGATAAGCAGTAAATAGCTAGCTCTATTTTTTACACTTGGCTAGATAAACCTGGCTAAACAATTTGGCTAGACTAAACACATATTTAGTAAAAGCTGACTCCAGTGCTAGAATCAGTACCTGCGCCACAGAGTCCAGACGGTCTGCGGCCGGTGTGCATCCAGTCTCTTTTCATCCTCTGTAGCAGTCTCAGCGCAGTCATCGAGACTTCATGGGTTTTCTCTCCAAACTCCAACATGTGTGCAAAGCGTGGAATATACAGACAAGGATCTACAAAACCATAAAAAAAAAAACACATTAACAATGTCAGCTGTACAAATTGACGCTGACAAAAAAAAATTCATCTGTATTCATCCATAACAGCCAACGACATTGTAATTAAGTCTAGTAGTTTCTCTCTAACATTTAAAGTAAATTTGCTTAGACATTTTTGTTTAAGCCCTATTCAGATTGGACAAGTTTTACTGGGGGATGCAGAGTAATCTAATTATTACTGGAATCTCTCTGGGGTTTTAGTTCCGTTTAAAATTCATCACATCAGGGTTTTTCTTTTTTTACAGATGTGCGCATGCCAGAAAAAATTACAGAATATTTTACCTTCAATAAAATTACAAGTAGAAAAACTCCAGGTAATATAATATAAAGATTCCATTATGTACCATGTTAAAGAAGGTTTTACACTTTTCTTCAGTGAAAAGATGCTCCAAGCTTTGATCCTTTCTATCCTCTCTGGACTAAATTTAATTAAGTCCTGTTTCAGTTCGTTTGAAAAAGTGAGCAATAAAATAGAGACACTGTTTTAAAAAACTACTTCTGAGAAGCAATGTTTATGGAAGGTTTAGGTAAGGTATTGAGTTATAGCACAGGTGTAGCACAGCCAGGTGTATGTCCGAAAGGTACGTCTATCTTTGAGACATCAATTATCCAGTGCTAATTGATAATAATTAGCCTACATATATCCAAATATTCAGTCAGGTCCATTAGTATTTGCACAGTGACACTTGTGCCCAATGACACAACGACAATTGTTTTTGCATTGTCGCCTCTATATAATGGATTAGAAATTAATCAAACAAGAGGTGGTTGAAGTAGACCCTCAGCTTAAAATCAAGGGGATTAACAGAAATACTGCATTAACCATTGAGGAAGTACAGCCATTTTTTAAATAAAATTTTTCATATTTTGCAGGATCAAAAATAGTCAGAAGAATTACCATCATTATTAATACTGTGATTATTTTTAATATGTGGACGCAACACATTTGGCAGTCAGTCACTGCCTGAAGTCTGAGACCTGTAGACAAACAAATGCTAAGTTTGCTTCCTTTGCTAGGCATTACCTGCAGCCATCTGCAGCTGCTGCTTGTTTTATTACTGTTTCTGCCTTCAGTTTTGTCTTCATTAAGTGAATAACATGCAATTGGTGTTGAGGTCAGGTGACCGCCTCAACCATTTAATAATGTTTCTAACCATTTAAACATTTTTATGTACCACATATTGAGAGTTCACAACCAAATGTGCTTGGAATCAACTCCAGATCATTAACATCCTAATTTGACATAGAAACTGCTTATCAGTCAATTGTCCATTTATTTTTGGGCCTGTGTAAAAAAAAAAAATGCTGTAAATTGCCTAATGATTACTGCATTACTTTCACCTTAAAATTAAGCTGAACATCTACATTTTAATCATATCTTGACTGATTTGTGTGATGTCATTCATTCGTTCATTCATACAATGGCTGTTCACAAACATCTTTAACTTCACACCAACAGTCAATGATACTGTATAAAGGGAAGCTACACTTTGTGGTAGAGTACAGAGATAAACTTGTGAAAATTGTGTCGCTGTCCAAATACTTATGATCCCATAATCTTATGTCCAGAAATGCCATCCAAATAATACTTTAGTCTTTACAAGTATATCGTTTAACTCATCTTACAGGCAGCTTTGTCGGTCACAAAGGACATCTCTATTAAGGCTCTCCTTGACGTAGGGGTGAATTTCAAAATTGCTTCTCTATAGGGAATACTCAGTGTGGCTTGGCTCTGAGTCACTCTGAAGAAGCAAACAACCCTAACTTCTACCTTCTTCAAAGTCCTTGAATAAACTGCTGCCCTAGTAAAGTACATGTCACTGCTGTCCTAATAACAGGGAAAAGAGTCCAGCTCAACGAACCTGGCAGGCACCATCTATGAAAATAATATATGGGCTCCACCTGCGCTTAAAGGAAAAAAAACAACCAAAATTCCCCCAGGACTGCGTATGTCATGAGCCTTTTTGAGTCATACAAAATTACCATATTAATAAACTGAAATCCAACCGTGAGGCGACTGACCTTTCTGCACCATCTGTATAACAGAAAACTACAATTTCATGAGAATTGTTTCCACATCTAACAACTCTCTCTGACAACATTATGTACTGCCATAAAATAAAAATTTATACTGGTAACAGGATTTGAACTTCTTTATTCCATGTGGACTGAAGGGATTGCTTGATTTGTATGACAGCTGATAAATCAAAGTGAAAAGACAGAAGGGACTATAGCATTCAAAGAAATTGGAAGTTTAAGGTGAACAGTCAGAATGTCCTGACAGAAGGGAAAATACATTTATACTGCATTTCTTGGTTAGAGCTGTGAATAAGTGGCCATTTGAGATCCAGGCTGAATTCAAAAGTCACAATTTTTTTCCGCCGCTACTCCAAATCTCAGAGAAGCACAGTACAGGTTGTAAAGGTCTGCTCTTTAACTATTAATTATTCATATCACCAAAATCATACATATCTCTTACAGTAAGATCATGACTGACATTATTACAGTGCTGGATGTCACCCAATAAACACCAAAGTTTTTGCTATGGACCCAGCCATGACATTAAAACAACCTGCCGAATATTGTGTAGGTCCCCTTGTGCCACCAAAAAACTGGACTCCACATGGACTCCACACGATCTCTAAAGGTGTGCTGTGGTATCTGGCACCAAGCCATTAGCTGCAGACCCTTTAATTCCTGTAAAATGTTAGGCCTCCACGGATCTGTATTGTTTGTCCAGCACGTCCCACAAACGCTTGACTGAACTGTGATCTTGTGAATTTGGACACCTTGAACTGTTTGTCATGTTCCTCAAACCATTCCTGAACAGTTTAGCTTACTCACAGCTTGTAGTGTATGGGACTGTGTACCTACAGAGTGGCAAAGGGGCATGGTATAGTAAGAACTGAATGATGGAGCAGTGAAAGAAAGTGGCCTGATCTGATAAATCATGTTTTTATGACTTAATGCATCTGCATCACTTTCTTGGTGAAGAAATAGCATAAGGATGCACTATGGGAAGAATGCAAGCTGGCAACAACAGTGTGATGCTCTGGGAAATGTTCTGCTGGGAACAAACCACCATACAATCCAATATTGTTGCTAACCAAGTGCACTACTTCATGGCAACAGTATTCCCTAATGGCAGTGGCCTCTTTTAGCCTAATAATGTGCCCTGCCTCACTGCAAAAATGGTTCAGGAATGGTTTGAGGAAGATGACAGAGTTCAAGGTGGCTTATTCTGCCACTGAATAAGCCAAATCTCAATCCTCTCAATCGAGGATCTGTTGAATGTGATGGACAAACACATCCAATCCATGGAAGCCCCATAACTTACAGGACTTAAAGAATTTGCTCATAATGCCAGATACCACAGCACACTTTCAGACATTTTGTGGGGTTCGTGCCTTAATGGGTAAGCTGGTTTGGTGGCACAAAGGGCACATAAAAAATATTACGCAGGTCGGTTTAGTGTTATTGCTGATCGGTGAATATACACTTTATTGTGCAGAACTGCACAAAAGTCTTGAGCCAAAACTCATTTCTTTATAATCTGATTCCCAAAAGCCAGAAGTTTTTACTTGAAAAATAAGTTCTTCAGGCTTCCTGAAGGCATGAACAGTTAAAAACAGGTTCAGAAGATGACGGATGATCAGGTATAGGGAGTGATTAGTATACTGGTGAGTGGACGGAACAGACGTGAGGGGAAACGAGGTTTCTGCTGAGGTTGTTGCAAAAAAAAAAAAAAAAAGAAAATCAGTTTTTAAATTATATCTTTAGGCACCTTGCAGCCTGTCACAATAAAATGTTTGTTCCCATTTGTTTAATTTAATCTCCATCATTTAATTTAATTTAATTTAATATCATGAAATGAGGGACAGCTCAATACTTTTGCACAGCACTGTATAGACAGTACTAGGTTACAAACTTGTGTTTTTTATGTTTCAGAACAATGTCTATTATAATTAAAACACTAAAATGTATGCAATGTTCTTTAAATAATACAAATGGCACTGATTGAAAATTACCATGGAATAAAAGAAATAAAACAGGAAGAGACAATCAGATTACAACGCCCTGTTGTTGATCATTTTCCTGTAGATGCATGTCGCATCATGTTTTATTCATTACTCATGTAATTCTGGTTTTTACAGAAGGCTGTGATATTTATAAGGTTATAAATAACTGCATTGCCTATTCTTCAATCTGCTAAATCAAGACTACTTGGTCTGTCAGCATCCATTCCTGGTATCTGAACACAGAAATAAGAAAGAAAGAAGGGAGGAAAGGAAGAAGGAAAGAACCAAAGTAAGAAATGAAGGATTAAATAAATGAATAAAAGAAAGAAAGAAAGAAAGAAAGAAAGAAAGAAAGAAAGGAAGAAGGGAAAGAAAGAAGAATCCATGTAATGATGCTTCCTGAACTCATACAAACAACCAAGAAGGAAAAAAAATTAAGAACAAAAGGAATAAAGGAGTGGGGAAAGAAAGAGCGAGAAAGGAGAGAGGGATGGAGGGAAGTAAGAAAGAAATGTAAATACGTGTATAGTTTCTTGGGAATCTTTTTGGAGATAAGGGCATGATCTACAAGTCTGACTGGCAAAACATTTTTCTGTAGAAGTGTCTAATAAGACCTAAAAGCAGCTTAACCCTGGCCATGTTTGGGTAAAGCGCTCCTTATGCTCCATTCTGTAACGCCGGGGCCCTCTGTTGGAAAGCCGGGAAAGCGAGGTGGGAACAGGACGGAAGCCCAACCCCCTCTCCCATAGCAAGCTCCGGATTTAACATGGCTCCTGGCTGCGATCGGGCGTCCACAGACCGAACCTCAATGCGCTTCCTTATCACCTGGGCTTTACCTTTCTGAGGTAAGAGAACACAAACTGTACAGGAGCGCAGTTTCGCTCGGGTTGTTGTGGTTGTTGTTGTGCTGAATCGATGAGTTCCGACTACAGTCTGTGTACAGAAGGGAAGAGAGCGAGAGAGAGCGCGCGCGCGAGAGAGAGAGCGCGAGCTGAGCTCATCTCATCTCCTCTGTGTGCTCGCACTTTATCCTGTTTTTTTCCACAGCATGCTTTAGAAAGCGTCTCTCTTCCGCAGCTGTGTGCGCTATTTCGGTGTGTATGTACACTACATTAGGCTGTTTTAGTCTGAGAGTTAGAGGAGCCAGTGCACTTCGTTGCAGATTTACAAAACGACCAAGCGGGCAAGGTTCTACAATTAAACGTGTTGTTAAAGTCAAACTTTAAGCGCATGCACACTTTGTGCTTCCACGCGCAAAGCATTTTTAACGCGACCGGTAGTTTAAAAGTAACTTAGGACATCGCATTCTAAACGCAAAGCGTGCAAAAACACCAGCGCTGTGTGTGTGTTTTAACGCGGTGTGTATTTGTAGATGGGTTTGTGTGTTTGTGCATTTCCGTCAGCTGTAATTGTGTGTTTTTACTTTGTAATAAATGGTGACGTGCACCTTCATTGTCAACAATCCTGCAAGGGTTAAAGGGTTGCGCTTGGAGAATATTATGGCGAAAGGGGGCGGGCGCTTGTGTGAAGGGTGGAGCTTCCGGAGTGCTGACGTACATGGGGTTCGAGAATCTCATTGGTCCGTACAGAGCTGGGCGTCCGCTTGCGCTACACAAAACGAGCTTTACTATACGGAGGAGAAATACTGTACTGAGAGAGCGGCTGTGGTTAAGATGTTTCAGCAGATCTCAGCAAATCCG
The DNA here is from genome assembly GCA_030068275.1 of Clarias platycephalus. Lineage (NCBI taxonomy): Eukaryota > Metazoa > Chordata > Actinopteri > Siluriformes > Clariidae > Clarias > Clarias platycephalus. The sequence goes on along the minus strand of JAQQZT010000020.1, from coordinate 6,358,230 downwards.
ATCGGGTCTAATGTCTGATCAGAGGAGACAGGCTGCGAGGTCGCAGCTCCTTAAACTCGGCATGGATGCGCGTTTAGGGATAAAGTGTTCAGGAAGCTATGAGAGAAGGAAGAGTTCTCGGTTTGGAGTAATACGTGTGCAGTGTTAGTTCACTGTTATGTGATGCAGACTGAGACACGGAGACACTCACTACACCTGCCTCTCAGTTACTCCAAAGACTAACTGATGCCAACACCCCCGGACTGCCTGTATGGCCGGATCATGAAGTTGTTGACTTTTATTCTTTTGCTTCCAGAGAGCCTCAAAAGGACTAGAAAAAGTGGGAAGCAGCAGGGCAAGTTGCCAGCATGCTATGAAATCGTGACTTTGTCCTTGAAGAAGAAGATGGCTGCAGAGCTGTACCCTGCCAGCATCAACACCAACCTCCCGAACAGCAACAGCACGGCGGTGACACCCGCCAACAAGAAGACCATCGTCCAAGTGACCCAGACGGCGACCTCTCCGACAGCCACCGCCGCACAGCAAAACATCAACAACAACAACGTCGAAACTGCCAGCTGGCAGTCCACCCATCCGACACTTCGAGAGAGGTAAACCCACACTTTGACATGCTTTCACCTGCCTCGGAGGGTCAAGGTTATTGTGGACCTTTTTTTTATTAAATTTTTTTTAACATCGTCAGCATCCTTTTTAACAACAGTCTCTCTTTCCAGGAACGCGCTGATGTTCAATAACGAACTTATGGCAGATGTGCATTTTATCGTGGGGCGTCCTGGTGAGTCCCAGAAAGTTCCTGCGCACAAGGTGAATATGGCATAATCGATCCTGGACTGAATTTAAAAAATAAAAATAAAAAATTCTGTGTAGGTGATTGACTTTAATGTTTTTGTTCTTTCAGTATGTCCTGGCAGTGGGGAGTTCAGTGTTTGGTGCCATGTTTTACGGAGATCTCGCTGAGGGCAAATCTGAGATTCATATTCCTGATGTGGAGCCTGCTGCTTTTTTAATCCTGTTGAAGTAAGCCCTTTAATAAATTCAAAATTCTTGTAGAAAGTATGCTCTTTGAGATTAAGTGATAAGCCAAATGATTATTTCTGTAGCTTTTATCAAATCTGTTTCTGATCTTCTTCCTGCAGATATCTGTATAGCGATGAGATTGAACTAGAGGCAGACACAGTGCTGGCCACTCTGTATGCTGCCAAGAAGTATATTGTGCCTGCTCTGGCCAAGGCCTGCGTCAACTTTTTGGAGACCAGCCTGGAGGCCAAGAATGCCTGCGTACTGCTGTCTCAGAGCCGGCTTTTTGAGGAGCCTGAGCTCACACAGCGCTGCTGGGAAGTCATTGATGCCCAGGCTGAGCTGGCTCTCCGCTCTGAAGGCTTCTGTGAAATTGACCTGCAGACTCTGGAGATCATTCTGAAGCGCGAGACCCTCAACACCAGGGAGGCTGTGGTCTTCCAGGCCGTCCTGGATTGGGCTGTGGCCGAATGCAAACGACAAGGACTAGGCCCGACAGCTCGCAACAAGAGGGCAGTGCTGGGCAAGGTCTTGTATTTGGTGCGCATCCCCACCATGAGCCTCCAGGAGTTTGCAGATGGAGCGGCGCAATCGGATGTGCTGACACTGGAAGAGACTCATGATATTTTCCTTTGGTACACAGCAGCCAACAAACCCAAACTGGACTTTCCATTGACACAGAGGAAAGGACTGACACCGCAGTGCTGCCACCGCTTTCAGTCCTCGGCTTACCGCAGCAACCAGTGGCGTTACCGTGGAAGATGTGACAGCATCCAGTTCGCTGTGGACAAGCGAATTTTCATTGCTGGGCTTGGCCTATACGGCTCCAGTGGTGGAAAGGCTGAATACAGTGTTAAGATCGAACTGAAGCGCCAAGGAGTCATCCTGGCCCAGAATCTGACTAAGTTTGTTTCAGATGGTTCCAGCAGCACCTTCTCAGTGTGGTTCGAGCATCCAGTTCAGGTGGAGCAAGATACTTTCTACACAGTCAGTGCTGTGCTGGATGGGAATGAGCTCAGCTACTTTGGGCAAGAGGGGATGACGGAAGTGCAGTGTGGGAAAGTGACCTTTCAGTTTCAGTGCTCTTCAGACAGTACGAATGGCACCGGTGTGCAGGGGGGTCAAATCCCAGAGCTGGTCTTCTACGCATGAAAAGTGTGAGGACGGCAATACTGAAGTGCATTCCGCCCGCTGTATTTTGGATGCAATGAACACATGGGGGAGTACAGGGTCCCGAAACACTTTTGCCTTCTTTTCAGTGTAGCAGTGAGGACAGTTGAATGGCAGCCTGTTTATGAAACACACTCTTCTCTGACAAAGCTTGAGTGAAAGAATGCTCCTCTGCTTTATTTATTGAGAAAAGTATATTTGATTTAATTATTCATGCTCAGGCATGCAAAACCTAAAAATAACTATATAAATAAATAAATCTCTATATAAATCTAAACAAAGAAGCTGATGTATTGCACTCCTGGTGGTGTGTAACCACTAGTGTGTTTTTTTTTTTTTTTTTGTACATAACCTGAGTCTAATTTGTTTACAGCTTGATGAAATGTCTTGTATTAGTGTGCAGCTTACTAAACTGCAAAACATAAAAACAATTTTGTGACTCAAACTGCAACGTGGTTGCCCTCCTTATTGTTTGACTTTTGATGACTTCGTCTAATAACTGGAATGTCAGAAGAAGGAGTCCGAAAACAGATATACAGATATTTATTTAAAAAAAAAAAAAAATGCTACAGCAAACCTGAACTATATTAATAAGATAACAAACTACCTAAAGTGCAGAACTGCAGAAATATCTTTATAGTCTACGTTAGGAACTGGTTTTTCCTTGCCAGGCTGCAGGGGCAACTGAATGGGGAGATTGTTTGAATTGAGCCCAAAGAATTTGCTGTGCTGTCGTTTGCATGCTAAGTGAGGATTTGGTGAACGCACAGCAGATGCAAGATGGTAAAATGGCAGATTTGTTTGACAGACAAGCAGCTGAATATGAAACCGGAACACATGGAACACGATGAATCAGTCTGGAAGCTGAAATTTCACCATGTGCATTAATGAGCATTCATATTTAGATACAATTTTGCTGATAGATCTAGAAACAAAAGACATAGTTTATCTCTCATGTAAAAAATGGAAGCAAAATGAACCAAAACAAAAACCCCAAAAAAGCTTGGTTCAGGATGACTGCATGATGGAACTGAACTGATTTTAGACCTGATAGTGCCCCCTATATACCTAAAGTCAGAATGCAACTCTGTGTATGCAATCATCTTTTAAACAGATGGGTAAATAACTGTCAGTAATTATCCTAATATGGTAAAAGTTAAAGGAGCTGTATAAAGATCTGTACAATGATTCACTCCAAGAATATGACTACAACTTAAAAATCAGATTAGTTTTACATGTTTCATATAGTTAGCATGAAAAACATGGTATTGTGAAAATAAAACTTTACCGACAGCAGGTGCGTTAATGCAGAGTTCTCTGGCCAACAGCAGAAACGTCTTTCCCAAGATATACACGTTCACCTGAGGAAAAATATATGAGCTTTTACAGACATAATTACCAAGCTTTTATACA
>JAQQZT010000020.1:6299673-6327725 GCA_030068275.1 Clarias platycephalus | reverse complement strand
GGACAGGACGGGCTGGTCTTTGGTCAAACAGGCAGGGGTTTACCTTGGGTACCAATGATCATCTAACCAGTTTATTGGTCTTTCAGCTGTTCCCTTTCAGGGGTCGCCACAGCAAATCATCTGCCTCCATCTAACCCTATCCTCTGCATCCTCTTGTGGTTGTCCTCAGTTTATTGGTATATAATTAATAATCAATGTTAATCTGTTAATGTTATGTGGTGTTAATTTTATGACTATAAAGATTTATATTTATATCCCCTCACTTTCAGATTTTGTGTAGAGATACTGTGAGGGAAGCTTTAGGTTTCACTTCCATCACTTTTACTAGTCTTCAACCTTAAACCTTTTCATAAATGATTTGAAATGATTTGATGAATCTTGCATATATCTCAGCACACAAATAATTATTTGGGATGTTTGCTATTACTTAAGACATGTTCCAGATGTAGCACTTAATTTAACAGGTTAGATACAGACTTTTATATACAGGCTTTACCTGAGTATTAAGTGCGTCATTAAAAAAATATATATAAGCATCCGTCTGTGATATTGTCATTATATTACTGCACACCAAGACAAAATGTCCTGGCACCATGTAGCAAAGCTATTTGCCATTACTTAGATTTACATTGTCAAAGAACTGTGGACGGTCTATTTATCATAGCAAGCAAAACACACACACACACACACACACACACGCACACGCACACACATACAGCCTTTTCTCCTTCTAGCCTTCACCATCGCCATGGCGACAATCACATGGTTTGGCTGTCCCAGATTACTTAACCCACCCCACTAAGCAAAGGGACTCTCCATTGTACTGCAAAACTGAACCCATTCCCCTCATCTCTCTCTCTCTCTCTCTCCCTCTCTTACACACACATGCACCACACACTCCTCCTTGCACCTGTTTACTGCTGTAGTGTATTAAAAAAAAAAAAAAAAAAAAACTTATGTAACACCCATGTTTTATACACTATGTGCTGACAGGCGAACCAAATATAAACATCACCCGTCATCCATACGTTCCCGTGCCTTTAAGATGTCTCCCAGGCTGAAACCTTAGCTATAAGGGTAGAGACTCATACAGCAGCCTGAAAATGTGAGGAGGAGGAGAAGGAGGTGTCAGGCTGGGTGTTAGTATGCATCTTGCATCCTCATCTCTCTGCTTCATTCAGCCCTTCTGGATGTGCTGTAGAGGAAAGAGACGAGAGCTGTGTGCAAGAATGACATCAGCTATGATTCTGTAAATGTATGGGTACAGGTTTTTTTTTTTTTATTACGTGAATGTGAACAGACATGCAGATGCTCCCTAGAACATCTTTATATAAACCAATACAATCCAAAAATGTAACTAGGGTGATTATGTAGAAGTTCATCAAACAAGCACAGACAGACCGGGAAGCCTAGTGTTGCATAACTAGAGTCATGAGTGAGATCACATGATTGCTCTGTGATGGTATGTTTGCCTGAATAAGCAACTTAAACATCTACGGTGCTTAGATTGTGCATCCAGAGCTTACATGGTATCCAAAGCAGCATTTTATTATTAATAATAAAGCTGTCTGTCATGTTGTATTAACATGTCAGTGACTTCAGATCATGCCAGTACAGGGTCCTACTGCAATTAACACTTAATTTAGTGGCCCATAACAAAAAAACACTGCGGTGTTCAAAAATAGTCTATCTTGAAAAAATTCATACTGTGGTGCACATCTAATTTATTACAATATCACTGATATATCTTGTTTATCCTATGAATTGATCCTGCTTTCAGCATCAGATGCTGTACAGGTCAATCCTGATGCAATTGAAACATGACTGAGAGTTGAGTATGACTGTGAAATCGTTGTCGATCCCGGGTAAGATACAGGCACTAAAAATATCCTCTAACGGACGTAGACAGTTGGTTAAAATCATAAACAAGCAAGAGCACAAGAAGGACGAGGCTCGTGACGTCATCCGAGCTGACGGTGAAGCAACATCTCAAGGGGAGCGGTGAGAGCAGAGTAGATGATGAAACAACATTTTCATCTTCGCGCATGCTTGCACGCTGTCGCTGTTCCAGACAAAGACTGTAAATCTGCTTCAGAGATCATTTTATAAAGCGCTTGCTGAACTAAAAGCATTCCGAATGAGCCCTGTGCTTTTCAGCAAGGACTAAAACGATCAATTAACTCATTGTCAAAAAGGTAATGAGATTCAAATGTATTGCTGAGAAGCATGAGCTAAATTGCAAAAACGTCAGACTACTTGTTATTGTTTAGTTCATCATCTGCGCTCTATTCTTATCTGTTTGTGTTTAAAATTCTGTGCATCATATTCTGCTCTCATCTCTCTCATCTGCACTCTCATGCTGGCTTATATGTGGATATATAGGGATAGAAAGAGAGAGAGCGAGAGAGAGAGAAAGAGAGAGAGATAAAAGGAAGAGAGAGAAAAGGGAGAAAGAGGGGTCTATAGAACATTCTTGCCCCATTTGAACCCACCTAGGATATGTGATCATTTAAATAGGAAGCACAGGGCTGACCTCAGATCAGTACAAGACTGTGGTTGTTGTCCAGTGGCATATGAAAAGGTTTCAGATACACAGTGGTCTTATTCAACTCCAGCACAAAAGCAGGCCACTCCGAAACAGGAGGCTGTAGCTCTCAGGACTCGATTGCCTCTTTATCCTTACTCAGGAAGCTTTTATGTTCTTTTTGTCCGTTAAAGAGCCACCTCAATGACCTGGAGAATCACTGTAGGATGATGTCATGATACCCCCCCCCACCAAGAACTACCCCCTGGGAAATACCCACCTGCCCAGGTTTTAAATACAGTGCCAATACTGAGGAAAAACCTGATCATCCATGACAAAGTTCAATACATGAAAATGTAACAATGTCAAACAATGTCAAACATGTTAAAATCCTCCATGATTATGCATGCAAGATGTTGCACAGCTGCCAGAAATCATTTATAATTTTCTTTTCTACTTGAATGCAGAAAGCATATGCCTAGTAAGATCGCCGCGTACACATTTCACACAGACACACAAGCGCGCACCCCCTGGGCTGTCTGGCAGATCAGGACACGGCGCTCAGAATGTTTTAGGAAGAATCATTAATGAGCCAGAGGCATTGTGCTGAGGAGGGATCTCCATGACGACAAGAAGCCAGGCTGGACCAAAACTGAATCGACGGCGCCAGATGGGGCAACTGGAGGGGAAAGCAAGTGTGTTTGTGGTGAAAGTCAGGGGTAGGAGTTAGGTCTGAAGGTACATAGCCTAATTACTGTAGATGAGCCTCATTCATCCAGAGACGTCAAGGAAAGAGTCGAACTCTGCTGGGCTTACAACCAAGAAGTGTTTATATACTCAAAGATAATGCACCACATTCACAGCTACCTAACATCAATACAAAACCAGCATACCCAGATATACAGTATACAGATACTAATAAGAACATTTAACATAAAGTGAAGGAATAACTTTGTATGGATGACTGTGTGTCATCAGTGATTTATTCACCTGTGATCTATTCCTATTTAACCAAGTCTTCGAAACTAACTAGGTGGCATGACAGTGAAAGGAGTAGGATTGCCTCTCACAGGGTTTATGTTTGATCCTGATGAGTTTCTTTAGGCTTCTCAAAAACATGCCAGTTGACAGTGTGAGTGCCTTAAATGTGCCTTAGTACAGGCTGGCATCCTAATCCGCGTTTATTCTAGTTTTGCTCCCAGTGTTCCTGGGATGGACATCAGATTCACTGCAACCCTGACCTGGATACAGCACTTGGATCCTGCTGAATACTTTTTTTTTTTTACTATTAACTGTCATATTTCATGAAAAACCTAAATAAAATAAATAAAAGGTTCTGTGAAGGTGTGGTCAAATTCCCATGAATAGTTTAGGAGGAGTTGCGGATAGAAGAAATGTGTGACAAGGATGGACATCCCTACGGTATGTGTCACAGGCAGACAACAAAAAACTGATGACATCATTTTATAGCTATTTAAATGTATCTCTGGCTAGCTATTTATTCCGACTGAGATTTATCATATGGTTAATGAAGTAAATAGATACATGAAAGACTATTAGATTTAACAGTACAGACAAAAATGCTGCTGTAACAATAATTTCCCTGTGATTCATTTAAAAATTCACTTTTCTTATATTTACCAAGGGACTTTTTTCCCACTGGTTGAAGAAAATATCCCACTCACTGTTATATCAGGAGCAACTCTAAGTCACTCGACTGCCAGCTGGTACATAAAATACATAATTAGCTTGTGCCAGGTTTGTGAATTGTCCACCTCTGAGATGCATGCAGTAAACACAGGCACAAGCACAATAACTAAAATGCCAAAACAGACTTTGTGACAGATGTTCCTCTCACTCAGGGTGCAAAACTGCTCATTACACAAACAGAACTAAATTAGCTGATTCACATTTGAGAACATTCTAAGCACTCCTGTAGTAATCTCTCTTTAATTTTTTTGCTCTGAATATTAGGAAAGATAATTCCTGGTGGGACGCATCAGTACTGAACTTGGTAACAATCTCCAATAAACAATATGCAAATTCTTATTGGAGGACAAAAAGTCTTCAAAAAGGCAAAAGGTGTAAAGCCTCTTCCCTGCTGATTCATTTTTCTACTAAGATACAACCATCGCACTTCCTGTTACTGTGAATCTATACAATTGCAACAGTGTCTAAAGCTCATCATTAGGAGAAGTTTCTAGTATTGTTTTGACTGTGAATAACATATTATAAAGAAAGAAGCTTTCTAATCGTAAAAAGGAAAGAAATTCTGAAATTTCTTGAGCTCTTTTCTTCACAGTAAATTAATGTTTAATTAACATCAGCAGCAACCTCATTTCCCCTCTTGCCTGTTATAACCAATCAGCATTCAGCAATACCCACAGGGATGCTAATCATCAGCCTGGCCATGTCATCATCTGCACCTGTTTCCCACGGGCTCAATACATAAGGCAGATGTTTTTTTGCTTGAATGATTCAGCAAACTTAAAACTATTCCTCTGAAACTGGTCAGGTACAGGAACTGGACTGAAAGTGATGGCCAAAAACTTGCCAAAAATGGAAGCCCGAAGCACTATTCCTCAAGACTACATAAAAAATACAAGAAATTTCTTGTATCAGACTTAAGTCTGGCTCTGTGGAAGAAAATATGAAGAAAGGAGGTTTAGCTCAAGACTTTATCACAGTACTGCACATACCGATGAGATTATGAAATGCATGCATACTGCAAAATACAGGTTAAGTTCAGTAGTTTGGTGACAAACTAGCCACTTCGCTGGAAGCCTAGTGAGTAAGAAATGGAACGAAAATCACTCAATGACATGTAGACAGGGTCAAGTGGGTTTTTATTGTAGTTCATCTGTATAGTTCATATACAGTACATTGGAATGAAATGTTGTTTTGCAAGACGATGATGCAAGGAGTAACTTCACAGAACTTCACATATATGAAAGTGTTAGACAATTAAAGAGAATATAAATACATGAGACAAACAAAATAGTGTTGTATGTCAAAGCTAGCAAAATGGGGAACAATACGTGTTTCTTTAGTCAGTGTTGCAACTATGCAGTGCTAACTTTTTTTTAGCCCAATCTCTGCTGCGTTATCAGCACAGGCAATGAAACAGAACATCTGCTTAGTCAAACCATTTTTTTTTGCAGAGGTATGAACTTGCAGAGGTAGGTTAAACTACTACTGATGGACATAAAGTGACAGGATTCTTTGCAGACAATCTTTAACAAGACTTTTTAAGAATCTTTGACATCAGTTATAAACCTGTTTCAAGTAACCTGAATTTCTGTTCTTTTCTTAATGCAGAGAAACAGAATTACAAAAGTTTTTGTTCATGATGATCGAAAATACTATATATGCATAAAATAAAGGAGAGTTGAAAAACATTGTTATAGTGAATATGTGCAAATGTGCAAATATTATTCAATATCAAGAGAGGCAGAATGTAATGGACACTGGACAAGTTAACCCAATTTGAACCCAATGTGTAGTGTAGTGCAGCTTGAATTTATCACTTAGATATAGTGCACACAGTACGCTTTTCCATTTGCTGCCAAATCTGCATAAAGTCAAGACTCATATGGGGTGTTCATAGAAATTCCAAATCAGTTTCGTGTTATATCTATAACTACAGTAGACTGAATTATGTAACTTTGGAGGAGTGGTGGCTCTAGTGTGTGTGGCACCCTGGGTGAATTCTCCTTCAGTGAATGAATAAATAAATAAATAAATAAATAAATGGGATTACGGTATAGAATGTGATTTAACATTTTTCTTTTTTTTTTTTTTTTTAATTCAGCAAGGATATTACCTACACCAATGAAGAGTCAAACCATTTCATCTCAACGTGTGTAGACTGGTTATATATTGTTCTTAACAAGTTTGCACAAAACAGATATATGAAAAAAAAAAACGCAAAACAGTATGAAATACATCAGTAAAAACTAAACAGTACAGTATATATTCACAGTATTATGAATGATCTGTGGTTTATTTTGCAGCATTTCATAGTGTGGTTGATTGCACTAGCTGCATTGTTGTACAAAGTTAGATGTGTGCTTTTTCCTGCCAAACTCAGTCCCCTCCTGTCCCATCTCTTACAATGGAGTCAGTACCCTGCAGCGCTCACAGAATAGAATTAAGATGCTAACAAAGTTAACTGAGCCACACAGTGACATGAAAAATGAGATGTGCAAATGAGTACTTTGAGCTTGAACTTGAAACTTGAGTAGAACTGGATGGATGGAAAGTAAAATGGCATTAAAAATGGGTATAAAGTCCATATTTCCACTGAAAAATTAAATGAAACAAACTGTACATGTACTTTATTACATAAGAAAGCAAATCTTTAAATTTCACCGTAGGCACCGGTGGTGTCAACCAGTTTCCTCTAACGGCCGGGGATGGAATACACAGTCTTCTGAAGGAAGTCATTTGGGATATTGCTGAGAACCTCCTTAATCTGTGCCTTCAAGCGCTCCAGTGTGTGAGGTTTTGTCCTGTACACCTCCTCCTTTGTGTAGTCCCACAAAAAAACATCACATGGAGTGAGATTTGGCCATTCATAAGGTCCGCGTCATCCCAGCCAACCTCCTGGAAAATGCTGGTCTAACCACACACACACACACACACACACACACACACACACACACACACACACACACACACGCACACACAGTAAGAGCAAAATGGGGTGGTGCACCAGTGATACCACAAGTTCTATAGCCATTAAATATTGCCTAGCTAATTTTAACCCACACTGTAGAAAACTAATCACACAAATGTTATCATTAAGATTTTATGTTTTGTTTTTTCTCCCGCATGATCTATGCTGCCCCTGGTAGGCTGCCCATTGTTATGATGTGGCAGCATGGTAATATGTTTGTGCCAGGAGAGGCGGCATGGTGAGTCTTAGGGTGACTAAGAGGAAATGGTGAGAGAAACTGTGCTGAAGTGTGATGTGGTCAGCAGAAAGCTCTGACGTGAACAAAAGACTGGGGAATTGCAACTCACCAATAACAAACAAATAAATAATTTTTTTAAGAGCTTTTCATTTTGTCTCTTTTTAGGGATCTCTTAGAGAGTTCCTGTTCTGGGAACATGGGTGGAGGATAATCACATTGACACTCAGATGGGGATTCCTCATGCCCAAATGAGGAGTGCCATAAGGTGTTCTGTGCACATTCCACCCAAGCTAGATAAGCTGACAACAAGGAGGGCTTCAGGAAGGTTTACTGTTTGGTCTTCCCATTCATCTCTGGGTAAAAACCCGATGACAGACTAGCCATGGACCCATCAGCTCACAAAAGGGTGGAAAATTGAGTTTCCCAGTCTGAGACCAGGTCCACTGGCAGACCATGGGTTCAAATCACATGTTGAAGTACTACTTAAGTCATTTCTTTTGCTGATGGAATTTTGGGGGATATCTCTGCCTTGGAAAAGAAGTCCACAATTATTGATATCACAGGGTTTCCTTGTGATGGCAGAAGTACTGCTATGAAATCCATGACAGATGAGACCAGGGCCAGTTGAGGATGGATGCAGTAGTCTGCGTGGATAAAACCAGGGTTCCTTGTCCTGGTTCAGTAGACTCCACTGCCAGGACAAGGTGTTGGGATTAGGGTTAGTATGACACTACGTAATCAAAGTGCATAAAAAACATTGATCGCCTAGCCTGACAGGGATTTAGATATTTTGCAGCCTGAATATAAGCTTTGTGTTAATGGTGCATCCAAATGATGAGTTGTGGTTTCATCCCCTCCAACCAGTGCCTGTGGATCTTTTTTTTTTTTTTCAACACCCACACGGTGAAGAATTCGCTCTTAATGGTCTCGAAGGCCTGTTAAGCTTGTTCAGTCCACTAAAAATTTCCAGGGTTTTTCTTTGTAAGAGCAGAGAGTGGAATTGCCAGTGTTAATCGCCTAAAGACATTTGCAAAGCCTAGGAATTTACTGTTTTTAATGAAGTAGGCCAGGTTTATCCTTAGCTGCTCACCACAAAGCCCTAAAAGGAAGTCATGGATACATGAAATTCAGATTATTTTAATTTCACTTATAGGTGGTTCTCCATAAGGAGTTGGAGTACCAGGCGAGCATGAACAGTGTGTTCCTCCAGCAAGTCCCTAAAGATGTCATCCAGGTAAACAAAGGTAAAGTGGTTAAAGGTCTCTTACAGGACTCCATTTATAATGGAATACTGCTGGAGTCAAACGAAAATGCATGACCAAACATTCATAGTGGCCTGAGAGTCTGATAGAGGCCGTCTTCCATTTGTTGCGCTCTTTAATACAAATTGAATTGTAGGTGATCCATTGATCCAACTTTTAAAAAAAATCATTTTGTAGGTATTAATCAGTAGCAGTAGCTATTCATTTAATTACATTAAAACCTCTATAATCATTAGAGTGGTAGAGCATAACAGTTTTCTTTTTAACAAAAAATAAACCAGCCCTGCTGGAGATGTAGAGGAGAGAATGAAACCCAGGAATAGTGCACCTTCAATATACCGTACAGTACTTCTCCATGGCTTGTTGTTCTGGATGAGAGAAGGAAGCAACCTTCCTCTAGGCGAGGTCATACCTGAGAGTATTTTGATGGAACAATCAAAAAATCTCCTGGGCCTTTTGTTTGGAAAATACCTCACTAAGATCCCAGTTCTCTCTGGTATCAAATGTTAAGTCCACAGGCGTAGTCTGGGTAAAGGCAGTCTCTCCTGCATAAAATGAAGATGTGGCAAACTACAGTAGTCTGCACATCTACAGTAGTTTTCTTTTTAGAGATCTCTCCTCTTTTCTTTTCTGAAACCTTTTCTCTTTTCTTTTCAGAGGTCTCTTCTGGTTTCTTTTCAGAAACCTTTTTTCTTTTCTTTGTTTTTTTTTATTTTATGACCAGATAGACAAGAATCTGCTCTCGTACCTGGTGTAAAACCAGTGTCCGCATGCTGAGTAAATCGGCTAAGGTTCTCAGCACATGCCCAGGCATCGCATGTTTCCTCTGATTGCTCCTCTGGCTGCGTTGCCTAGTAACCCGAGGGAGTAGTTGCCCGCAGATTTGCCTGATCGGCAATCTGTGGCATTACACCCATATCACCCTTGTCTTAATCCGCCGTTACTTAGGAGTGTTTGTTTTAATGCTATTGTTCTTGAATATCACTAATCCCTTCATAGCACAGAGATTGGCATATTTAAATCTCTACGCATCTAAAATAATCTGTAAAAGCAGTGTATTTATTTGTTGTGTGAAGGTAACAGCTGGAGGATGAGCACCTCGGTGTAGTCCAGCAGGAGCTCTCACAATGTGGGCCACTGTTGAGTAAATGCCTGCATGGGTGCATCTGTGTTAGTCTACTGCATTAACACAGCCATGATTGGAAAATTTGGTCAGAGAGATGACCACAGCTGGTTTTGGCAGCACAGACATAAGACAAAGACACACCCTCTGGTTTAAAACCTGGCACAGTGGTTGGGACAGAATATTGGTCTTGTCTAGTTGTGGACTGTTCCATGCTGTTATTCTCCTCCCTATAATTCATTCTAATAATTCAAAATTAAAACAACATTTCCTTCTTCCTGACAGCAGACCTATTCTACAATCAGTCTGTCTATTCATTATGGGAAGGTTTGTCTTTTGACTTCTTTAATATCAACTAATATATGGCAATTTAATTATTGCCTTTAATAAGGTCTTTTGAGATGGTGCAGATATTGCTGTTGTGTTGTGTTTTTGCTGCAACATTCACACACAAGTGAAACCACTTTTTTCACAACACTGCATTACAAAATTAATAATAACGCGGCACGGTCAATTTCTACGTCTCTTGGTGGAGCTAATTCAGTCTTCAAGTTAATTTAAGGTTTATTCAATCTGTATACGAGGGGGTGTTAAACCAGGACTTAATTAAAATTTATTTTCTCATAAATGAAGGCATAAAACTGCGACACAGTAGAGTGATGAGACTCTCAGCTGCAGTAAAACATTTAAATGGGGAAACGTGTTAAAGAAGGCTGTACATCCATGATTGCTGATCCCGGCCGAGGTGGCTCGGAGCCCACTTAGAAAATATTCAGCGAACGGAATGCCCGATTTTATGGTGTCCAAGGAATAGTGAAACTCTGGGATGAGTGCATTAGTGTAGCAAGAAATGATATGGAGAAATAAAGGTAGTTTTACTCTCATAATTGTGTTCTATCTTGATGCACAATCAAAAGTCCCAGTTTGACTTGAACGCCCTACATAAAAACATACTAAAATATGAAAACCTGCAAACAGACTGACTAGAATAAACTATTCTCACTTAAACTAAAGCAATAAGTCAGAATCAGGGAAATACAGTGATAGAAATCCAACGCAGGGAAGCACCGGCGAGTATTAAAACTGTAATAAAAGCATCGACAATATTAATGAAAGCAATCCACATACTTGACCTTTATGGGAAATGGCTTGACCTTTTTCAACCACTGACTGGAAAGTGCTTCCAGTTTACCTCGGACAGTATGTGCAATAAATGTCTAGTCATGTAGGTTCCTCTATCATTTTTAGTGTGGCTTTTTTTTGTGTGTGTGTGAGTGAAACCTAGAAGGGCATGGACGGTGAGCAGCGCCTGGTCAACCGTTCAGAATGTGATCGATATCAGACTGGGAAAAGTGACAATGTACCAGTAGCATTTTAGTACGACCAATTAAACAGAAGCTGTTTGTTGGTGCTCAGGACATAATCAACATGGAAGCAGAAAGCACAAAACTACATTTAACATAGCTCGATGTACAGTAGATGGAACTAGACCTAACTCCTGATAACAGACTGTATAGACAGAACAAGACTTGTAACATGTTTGATAAAGACTGAACTAGAATTTATACCAGCTCACAGGCTACAAAAATTCAAAAATAGACTTTTTTGTACATCTTGTACAAACTTACAAGAAGTGTAATTATACTGTGTAAGGATTGCTTCACCATCTCACGGTTTCATCCTCATTTAATCTAGCTTGCTCATAAGCATCTACAGCTACACCTGGATGTCTTTAAAGCTGCTTTCTTACAATGTATATTGTTAAACATCCTATATAAATTACATGAATTGAACAGATGTAAACTTAGCATCATATTTGTCTAAAGCTTTTAAAGGTGATGAAAATTCCAGCAATAGAAAGGAATATTTAACATATCAGCAATTTGAATTGATCATGTGTTAAACTTTTTTCCAATGCAGAGAATTTTCAGTCCTAAGAGGGGATCATGTATATTCACTGTGAGACAACTATAAATGGTAGCACCCCAAGGGCATGAACTATGAACTGTGAACATTATCCAGGCACTAACAATCCAAAACCCAACAGAAGCAAAACAAGCATGCACTGAAAACTGAAGCTTAGATCATTTTTAAGACAATGTGATGAGGGCATGTGATATGCATGGGCTGATGGTAGAGGTATTCCAGCTCTTCTCTGGCACTGCCATGACACTATCGGCATTAAATCTAGAAAACACACTGGTACTCCACAGCTGAATAAACCATTATATTCCAAAAGAAAAACAATTGGATGCAAAGTGGAATACATTTGAAGTCACGTCAGAGAGAATTCCCACATATGAGGAGCGTTCAAGTGAAACTGAGATTTATAATTAAATTGCTCATGAATGAAGGTATAAAAGAAATGCATTTACAGAATGCAGTACAGTGATGGGACTCTTGAACTTGAAATTTTTTTAATTCTCTACAGAAAATCGACAGATCGACAGAAGAGACACAGCTGTCTGTGGGAACTGTACTCAAAATCATTCACAAACACCACTTGCACATTACAGGAACTCAGCTGGGAGCGAGTTATTACCACATCCACCATACAGTCCGGACACCTCTCCAAATTATTTCAACTATTGGGCCAAAGGAGTTCCTGGGAGGCCAGCATTTCAGACATGAAGCAGGAAGTCTGATCATCGCTCCAGTGTACTGAGAAAACTTTCTATCTTGATTGGATCCAAGCACTAGTGAAGGACTGGGATAAGTGCATTAGTGGAGCAGGGAATTATATAGAGAAACAAAGGCTAAAGATGTGATTTTATGCAAAAGAAGCGGAAAGGCAAGGAAGCAAGAAAGAATATATGTGAAATATAGACATAGGGATGATCAAATCGGCAGACCATGGCCTTTGTGCCTGGGGTAGAAGTGTCTGGTGAGAGAGCCACACAGAAGAGAGACGAGCAGCTCTCCTCCTCACTAATGGCACAAAGTGTTGGGATGAACGAAATGGCTCAGGAAATTGAGCCGAAATATGTTCAGTGTCAACTTTGATTTACAGCAATTCATTCTACTGTGAAACCGATTAAATTACTTCTCACAAAGGAATGTAAAGCTAATAAATTGTGTATGTTCAAACATAAGAGTAGCAAAATCAGTAAGAGAGCTGGGATACATAGAAAATGGGTTGATGTAATAACACTGGGCACATTTTCACATGGCCAGGCTTTAGTGTTCAATTATGTGAAAAGTACTACCCGAAAATGTAGGTTAAATTTATTTGAAATATAGAACCAGCATGCTTAAGTAATGCAATATCTTCCTTTATAAACTCAGGGCATTTTTTTTTTTTTATGTTAATGCTGTTACATAATATAACTGAGCACACTGCACTACTGAAGGAGGTTTTAAGGAGCACAGCATAAATGAAAACACACAAGACAAGGGATTTTTTTTCTGAAGATAAGGGGTGCAGAGTGGGAGTGTAATAAGTACAGGAGGACCCTGTTTCATTTATGCACATCACATCATTTATACACCGCTCAGACATAACATTAAAACAACCTAGGTTTTGGGTTCAGTCCAGTCCCTGTACCTGACCAGTTTCAGAGGAATGTTATTTCTTCAGCCAAACAATGACTTATAAATCATTTAAGTAGAAAAAAACATCTAACTTAAGGCATGAACCAGTGAGAAACAGGTGCAGATGATAACAGATGATCAGGCCGGTGATTAGTGTACTGGTGATGCTGAATGCTGAGTGGTTGGAACAGGTGAGAGGGGAAATGAGGTTGCTGCTTAATAAACAACCAGATTTTAATCTTTAGGCACTTTGCAGACTGTTACAGTAAAAAAATAGTTCCAATTTACATTTCTTTTCTTTCATATGATAAAATGGTAAAATGAGGGGTGGCTCAAGAAATCTGCACTGTACCATATATAACTTATTTTATTAGCCCGAATGTGTACTCTTAGCAGAAAACACTACCACACTGATCAACCCTTTAGCTTAGTTTAGTTGCTATAGTTTCACATACTGTAATTTCATTGATTTCAGTCAATCAAGTCTTTCAGTTAACTAGATAAATTAATAGGCCACAGCTATAGAAAGTAGCTAAGTTTTAGAAGTAATCAGTAAGTCATTCAGATCCTACATGTCCTACCTGTCTTGTCTAAACTATTAAAATGACTCATGTTTTATCTTTTAAAGAAACCAGCACTAAATCCAATTTTTTATCTGTCAATAAATGAGGAAAGATTAAACAAAGATAAGTCTAACATGTCAATGTAATTGATTAATTGGAGTGTAACGGTCTTAATTTCTAAATAACCAGAATAAAATACTGGATAAAATATATACTCATAGATTTCAAGATGCTGCAAAATACAAGTCTTAACTTTCAAAACACAAAAACAAAAAAGCACAATGACAAAAAGTACTTTTATCGCATGTTTTATCTCTCTACAGGAGAAATCTGAAGTTGTTCATTCATCTTCTATACAGCTTTACCCTGTGTACAGGTTCTCAGGCAGGATACAGTTAGGACAGAGGGGCAATCCATCACAGGACACACACACACTGTATGTAATTTGAGAATGCCAATTAACCCAAACTGCATGTTTTTGGAGAGTAGTAAGAAACACATGCTTTACTTGTGCTGAAGTTGTATTAAAATTGTATTAAAAATAAAAGATCTTTGGTAAAATGTTAAGTAACTAACTTGCTCTAAAGACACAATCTAATAGCAATTTTTATTCTGCCATGATATCTCAAGCACTGGTCCTTCATCACACACACTGGTCTGTTTTACACACATTTATACACACCTCGATTGTTAGTTAAGTCATATATTAATCCTATTCACCCATCTGCAGCCTGTAAAGCACAACTATGTATCTGACAACAGTGTGTGCACTGGGGCTTGCTAAACACAATCCAGATGTGTACAAAGGCTGTGACAAGGGGAACTGAGCAGGGGGAACTCATGGTTGTGTGTTCCATCTGATATTATCTGTCCTCTTCCTCATTTCCCCTCAGCTAGGTTTCATTAGGACCTCAATCAGACCCTTCTCTGTTTCTACATCTCGTTCTCCTCTCTCTCTCTCTCTCTCTCTCTCTCTTCCTCTCTCTCTCTCTCTCTCTCTCTCTCTTCCTCTCTCTCAGCACCACGCTCTCTGTGTAATTCCAGTTCCATGTCTGTGCAGTATTAAATAAATCCTCACCTCTTTGATAAAGGTCAATAAAGATTGTGAAGATAAAGAGCTTTTTTACAGTATGTGCATTTCTGAAGAGAGCCGTAGATGGGGACAGGTGAAATACATGATTGTCAATTGTTTAATTGACAATCATGTATTTTCACATCACACAGAAATGGACACTTACAGTATGGACATTATTCATTGAACAGATGCACATAACCCGGTACGCTGTAGACTGGACACTCATGGACATTGCACATTTGCACATACATGCACATTTGCACACTTCCTGGACATTTCCATTTATTTCCATTTTAATTTCCATTTAAATTTCCATTTAAATTTGCTATTTTGTCTTTTGTACAGATACTGTAAGTTTTATATTTCTTATATATTTTTTGAATTTTTTAATATTTTGTTCTATTTACTTATGTTTCAGCTAAATTTACTCTTATTTTATTCCACTATTTATTTCTTGTTAATTATTTTTACATTTATAAGGTCACGGGCGGACGTATAAGCATTTCACTGCATATCGTACTGTGTATGACTGTGTATGTGTCACACACACCCGCTCTACGACCGGCACTAGGACCCGGAAATAGTACGGTCGCAAAACAGGAAGCATAAAAGGAGACAAGATGGCGCTTCACATCGCTCAGTCATTGAGTTCGCCCATGTCGTTTCTGACGGTTCACCAGCCTTCTCGTGAGTACACACTTTCTTGGGTTTACTTTCTGATTCGAGTGTGTGTTTATAGGACTCGGGTTAAATGTGTTTTTCCCTTGCTCCCCTTCTGTGAGAGTCCTTAGACTAAATCGCGCGGTTATCCTGCCTACTTGCTTGCTTCCATGTTTGGGTTTACTTTCACCCTACAAAGGGCTAACCGCTAAGTGCTAGTCTTCTGATCATCCCGGGTTAGTTTGTGATAGAATGACTGAGCCACGAGCGGTAAACCCAGGGGATTATGCGCACCTTGGCGATGTGGTAGATCGGCAGGCCGAGCTAATCAACCAGCTAAACGGAGAGCTCGCTACTCTTCGCTGGTGCGTCCAAGACGTCGCGGCCTTCGGCAGGAGAACGCGGATCTTCGCGAGGCTGTTGCTAGCGCGGCTAACCGGCCTCCCGTTGTGGCGGCCGCAGCTCCGCTCCCCCCCCTCCAACTTCTGATGTTTTCCTTGTTTTACCGGATAAATAGGATGGCATGGATGGGAGATGTAACCTGTCCTCTCCGCCCGGGAAACGCCCAGACCTGGTGAGGAGGGGTCCTCTCCAACTCTCCACCATGACCACCAACACCATCCCTCGCCTCACGGTTCAGGTATCCCTCCAATTTCGCCACAAACGGGTCAGAAGTACTGCGTTCATCGATTCCGGTGCCGCAGGTAATTTCACTGACTCTAACTATGCCTAACAATTTGGGGTGAAAATTGAGGCGTTATCCCAGCCTGTTCGTATCACATCTGTAGACGGTCGGCCCCTTTCATCCAGCCCCATCACCACCCAGACACAACCCATCACCCTTACCATCAATCAACATCAAGAACAGGTTAAATTTCATCTAACCTCCATTTCATCACCACCCATCATCCTCGGACACCCCTGGGTTCTCCAACATGACCCTCTGATCTCCTGGACCCAAAACCGGATCCTGCAGTGGGGGCCGGCCTGCAACGAACTTTGCCTACCGGCATTGGCTGGGACGTGCTCTAGGGAGTCCGAGGCCCCCGACGTCGACACCAACGCCAACCCTACCGCCTATCGAGACCTGGCGGAGGTGTTCTGTAAAATACGCGCCACCCATCTCCCGCCTCATCGCCCCTACGACCTGGCGATCGACCTTCAGCCAGGCTCGGTTCCCCCCCGCGGCCATCTCTACTCGCTCGCACCCACCGAGACATGGGCGATGGAGGAGTACGTGTGGAACGCCCTCCGCCAAGGTACCATCAGGCCCTCCTCCTCGCCCGCCGCCACGGGGTTCTTCTTTGTAAAGAAAAAGGGGAGTGAACTTCGTCTATGTGTCGACTATCGGGGGCTAAACAACATTACCATCAAGAACCGACACCCACTGCCTCTTACCAACTCTGCCCTGGACGCCCTCTCTGGTGCCACCATTTTCACGAAGTTGGACCTTCGGAACACCTACAACTTGGTGCGTATCAGAGAGGGTGATGAGTGGAAGACGGCCTTCATCACCCCCACTGGACAATGAAAGTCTTGTCATTCCATTCGAACTCTGCAATGCCCCCGCCGCCTTTCAAAGTTTCATCAATGTCCTTCGGGACATGTTGGGGCGGTGGGCATTTGCCTACCCGGACGACATACTAATCGACTCACGAACAGTTGAAGAACATACCCAACATGTCAGGGCGGTCCTTAAGAGATTGCTCGCCCATCAGCTGTATTGTAAGTTGGAGAAGTGCGCTTTTCACGAGCGCTCCACCACGTTCCTGTGCTTTGTCATCTTGCCCCAGGGTGTGGCCATGGACCCGCAGAAAATAGAATCTGTGTGTCATTGGCCCATACCCAAGACCCTCAAGCAGCTTCAACGGTTCCTCGGTTTGCGAATTTCTATCGTCGCTTCATCCGGGACTACAGTACATTTGCAGCACCCCAACTGCCCTGACACTCCCATCATCTCATCACTTCAACCTTAACTCCACTGCCATCTCCGCCTTCCACGAACTATGTCATCATTTCACCACCGCTCCAATCCTTCTCCATCCAGACGCCAACAAACCATTCATTGTGGAGGTGGACGCTTCGGATATGGGAGCTGTTCTCTCTCAGCGAGGTCCAGACCAGAAGCTACACCCCTGTGGCTTCTTCTCCAAAAAATTTGTTCCCACTCAACAGCAATACGGGGTAGGGGACCGCGAGCTGTTGTCCATAAAGTGGGCATTGGAGGAATGGTGACACTGGCTCCAGGGCGCCAGCGAGCCTTTCATTGTCTGGACCAACCACCAGAATCTGATCACCATCCAGAACATCAAGCAGCTCAACCCGAGGCAGGCGCAGTGGGCTCTGTTTTTTGAACATTATAATTTCCATCGGTCTTACTGCCCGGGGTCCAAAAACACCAAGGCCAACGCCCTCTCCAGACCACATGAGGGGGACGCCACCTGGGCGGAACCCGCGCCTGTCCTCCCTCCATCAAAAATCATTGCACCTCTCCATTGGGATCTAGAAACGAGAGTTCGCCAGGCACAGGCCACGAAGACTGAACCGGCAGGTGTGCCGCCTGGGCAACTCTATGTGCCTTCAGCGGTCAGGAGCGACACTCAGGAGCCACTCTTCACCCCTCTCTGGACACCCCGGCACCAGACGCACCCTCCAGTTCGTCCAGCGCGCCTTCTGGTGGCCCTCCATGACCCGGGACATCGACGAGTTCGTCCAGGCGTGCCCCTTCGACTTCATCATGGGCCTGCCGGCTTCAGAGGGAAAGACGACCATCATGACCATCGTGGATCGGTTCTCCAAGGCCGTGCATCTGGTGGCTCTCTCCGGACTCCCGCCAGCTAAAGAGACCACCGAGCTGATTCTAGAGCACGTAGTCCGCCTACATGGGTTTCCAAAAGACATCGTCTCAGACAGGGGGGCGGGACGAATGTACAACGTAGGTGACAAAGTATGGCTGTCCAGAAAAAATCTGCATCTCCACACCGAGTCAAAGAAGCTATCACCTCCGTTCATCGGTCCTTACCACATCACACTCCGCATCAACCCAGTCACCTACCGGCTCCAGCTGCCTGCGGCGCTCCGAATCCATCCGGTTTTCCACACCTCACAGCTGAAACCCTTCACCACTTCTCCCATGATTCCACCCTCCCCCCTGCTCCTCCTCCCAGAATCATTGACGGTGGCCCTGCTTACACCGTACGTCTGATCCTCGATTCGCAACCTAGGGGCCGAGGCACCCAATACCTGGTCGACTGGGAAGGCTACGGTCCCGAAGAGCAATCTTGGATTCCGGCTCAGTTCATCCTCGACCCCGAGCTTATCAGGGACTACCGTCATAGGGTATCCTCCACCCCAGGACTGTCGGGAGTCGTTCCTGGACAGGGGGCTACTGTCACACACACCCGCTCTACGACCGGCACTAGGACCCGGAAGTAGTACGGTCGCAAAACAGGAAGCATAAAAGGAGACAAGATAGCGCTTCACATCACTCAGTCATTGAGGTTCTGACGGTTCGCCAGCCGTTTCGTGAGTACTCACTTTCTTGGGTTTACTTTCTGATTCGAGTGTGTGTTATAGGACGCGGGTTAAATTTGTGTTTTTCCCTTGCTCCCCTTCTGTGAGAGTCCTTAGACTAAATCGCGTGGTTATCCTGCCTACTCGTTTGCTTCCGCGTTTGGGTTTACCATCCACGCTACAAAGAGCTAACCGCTAAGTGCTAAGTCTTCTGATCATCCCGGGTAAGTTCGTGATAGTATGTGACAAATAAAATTTGAATTTGTTTAAGCAAATTATTTACTGTAACAATTTATAGTAACAATAAATTATTTATAGAGAGTAAGTAGCCTCATAATTTGTTTCTATACTAAAAAACTATTGATCTTTATCTTTAGTGACTATTTCATCAATCTAGAGCCTAGGTATATACTGGTACACTGAGTGCAAGGTGAGAGAATTTCCCTTTTATGAATCCATCGCAGAGCGCCATTCACACACACATTCACACATAGGGGCAAGTTACCTACTAGCATGTTATTGGGCAGTGTGAAGAGAACAGAGAACCTGAAGAACACTCACATAAACAGAGCGAACAAAGAAAATTAAAAATGAGTACTGAAATTATCCTTTCTATTGCCCGAAAAAAAAAAAAGATAACAACTATGAGGTCTTTGGGTAATACTGTATATTTTATGGGCCGCATAAAATGTTCTGTAAGACTCAAAGTAAAAAGCAAATTAATGTACAGTTCGATGTGTTTGTTGCCTTTGTTTCTAACATACAAGCAAGGCAGACTGATCAAGTCTGCCATTCTGCAGTGACCCTGTGTGTTATTAGTTGCTGCAAGGAAAATAAAGAGGCCTCCCACTGTCAGTCCATCTGCGCACACTGAAAACCATGCCGTCTCTACATTTACACATCCACGGAGCCCAAACCCAACATGGCCTCCACGCCTCCTGCCAGGGTGATAGATCAAATCAAACAATCCTTCTCACAAAGCAAAATCTTCTTATATACGGAGCTGTGTCATGGTTGTAGCAGTGGTGATAGAAATTGCAAGCTCACTCCAATGCTAACAGCTAGCACTCCAGTGTCAATACTAACTCCTCATGGCAAACTCCCATTAGAGGACATGTAATACAATAAGGGCCACTGCTAAGCCGTTTCAATGGAAGCTTCTCAAATCTCATTGACTGTCTGTGAGGAGGTGTTAATGATTCATTATAGACAAGAGAAAGTTGCACAAACATACGAAGTGAGAACTGAGGAAGGAATGCAGCAAATCACGCAGATGAGAAAGTGTTGAAATCAATTAGTTAATAACCAATTATCTAATATGTAGTACTTATTATTATTTGAATGTAACTTAAATTTTTTATATATAAGTATGGACATGGCTGGAAGGCTAGCAACGCTACAAATCTGATGTCAAGTCAGGTCAGTTTAAGTGCACTGCCTTAATCAAGTTTATTGCACTGGGGGAGAAAGATGAGGGAGAAGATGTAATGCTACAATATCAGTGACAGAAGAGAGACCCATTATTTTTCATCAAAAGTTACTTTTTAAAGTCAGTGTGAAACCGAGACCATATCTTTTAATCTTCTATAATTTGATGTTTTTAATAAGACAGAAAATTGGGTATGTCCCGACTTTATCCATCATCATTGAGAAAATGGGCATGGAGTAAGACCATGATGAGTGTGTGTGTGTGTGTGTGTGTGTGTGTGTGTGTGTGTGTGTGTGTGTGTGTGTGTGTGAGGTGAGGGGACGTGAAACATGACATGATATTATTCTGCATGGTGACACCCAAAATACCACTGAATTTTTATTACGGTTATAAAATAACCAGTGAAATAAAGATGTAAGGTTAAACAACAACAAAAGGTAATTTTGCATTTTGCCTATCCTTTTAAGAGAGTAATGTTGCCCTTGCAGTATGCACAGTGAGAATTGAGATTAGTGAGGCAGACACATGCTATCTCTGTCCACCTTAGCTTTGCCAAAAACAGATTATCTTGTACTTTCACGACTGTGCGCGTGTCTCATACAGTAGGTGTGTGTGCACGCATTTCATATGTAGTTGTTTGAGCAGTTAGTAGTATATACAGTATGTATGTGTGGCCGTTTCAATTATGTGTATGCAAGTGTTTCATGTGTGTGTGCATGAGTGAAGTTTTAAGCCCTATACGGCGCCTCATAAGTTACCTTTGTTTTTCTATATAATCCTCTGCTACATTATTGCACTTATCTAAGTGCCTCACTAGCGCTTGGATACCATCAAGATAGAAAGTTTTCTCAGTATGTCAGAGACATGATCAGATTGCCCGCGTCATGTCTGAAACGCTGGCCTCACAGGAACTCCTTTAATGGCCAAAATATGTGGAAATGGCTCGAAGCGAGGTCAGGACTGTACAGGGGATGTGGAAATAACTTCCAGCCTAATTTTTAAAGCAAACAAAAGGAATAATCAGCGAAGTCCATCACCTGATCTGAATCCAACTGAGCATGCATTTCAGTTACTGAAGGCAAAAAAAAAAAACCTGAAGTAACGCCTATTAGAGCATCACAAGGAAAGAAAACTAAGTATTGAAATTGGCAGTTTAATTTATGACTATGGCAGTGTGTCCAATTACTTTTGGTCCCTTGAACTAGTATTTATTATTTA
The DNA here is from genome assembly GCA_030068275.1 of Clarias platycephalus. Classification (NCBI taxonomy): domain Eukaryota; kingdom Metazoa; phylum Chordata; class Actinopteri; order Siluriformes; family Clariidae; genus Clarias; species Clarias platycephalus. Next base: position 6,305,911 of record JAQQZT010000020.1, on the reverse strand, counting down.
GTAACTCCAATATAGTACATACAATAGGCAACTAATAGAACTATAAATTTGTCAGTGTTTAAATATTTATGGACCTGATTCTCTGGCATAAAATTTCATCTGTTCATGAAATACTAAAAAAGAATGATGATGATGATGATGATGATGATTAATTTAATACACACAGTACGTAGTGCGCAATGCATCTTGATTTTACTGTGGCATGTTTGGGCAAAACTTTGAACTGCAGATAGGATTTATTTCAGCAGACAACATGAAGATGAAAGGGAACAGTGAAGTCATTTTCTTTTTTTCCAGAAAGCTTAATCAACTTAATACACTTTCATTACCAAGTCATAAGGTGCATGTGTGCGTGCATATGTGTGTGTGTGTGTGTGTGTGTGTGTGTGTGTGTGTGTGTGTGTGTGTGTGTGTGTGTGTGCGCAGCTCATGCCTTAATTAATACTTTCATTTCATTTGTATAACACATTTACAAGTGATCTGGGGATTATTTTAATTAGACACGCTAGTTTTCTAATCATGCATTATATAGAGAGGTGTTTCTCAAATGAAGCCTGTGTTCTTTAATTTTCTTTCTTTTTTATATAAAAAAAATCAAGTATATTTAATATATCTGAATATATTGTATGGAAAAATCATAATCAATCAATATGACCGGTATTATTGTTATTTCTGAGTTCCCCTATAGTAATTTCAATACAGTGAGTTTAAGTTTAATCCCATCACCAGTATCTCTAAAACAAGTGGCCTAGAAAAAGTGTCAACCTGGATTTAATGTACAGTACCGTCTTGAGCGACCCCTTATTTCTTCAAATTAAATAAAAATGTAATTATGTTAAGTTTTACTGTGACAGGTCGCATAGTGCCTAAACATACAATTTACAAAATTAGTTTATGTAACAACCTCAGCAGCAACCTCTTTTCCCCTCTCATCTGTTCCAACCCTTCAACATCACCAATATACTAATAACTGTTTCTCATTGGTTCATGGTTGCAAGTTAGATGCTCTTTATGCTTGACTAATTTATAGGTCATCGTGTGGCTTAACACAAAAAAGCATTCCTCTGATCCTGGTCAGGTGTTGAAACTGGACTGAAAATGCGAGACGAAAAAACGTCTGTTAAGAAGCCTGTAGAACTATTCCTTAAAATGTGAAAAAATGAGGTGTTGCTCAAGGCTTTTGCACAGTACTGTATGTCAGAAACCATCCATGGCTCTACCAAAGAGTCACATTTAAAAGGATCCATGGCTATAAAATGTTTATGAACACCTGATCTAGGACACTTGTAAATCAGACAGAAGAGCTTGATAGCATGATCAGTGTGAATCCACAATATAATCTAACAGCCTGCATAATTCCACAGCACACTCGATTAAGACATTTAGCCCACACACAGCCTGCTGTGAATCCTTCTGAAACAGATGGTACCAGTAACTGTGTTACAAAGTCAGAGCTAGGACAGATATAAACTATTGACTTACACGCTTGAAAGTGCGTTACACCACAGACTGATTCATTTGTCTCCCAGGTTGGGGACAGGGATGGTCTGGCTTTGTCCTAGGCTGACATGTATTCTGTCTATAACAAACATTTTAGGTGTTGCAGTGCACCAGAATGACATATACTCAGAGATAAAGGAAGATAGTTAGATGATAGATTAAACAAAATAGCTGGTTAGAAATGTTCTACATAAACAGAAACAATCACTCACTCATCATCTATACCACATTATTCTGTGTACAGGGTCGCGGGGAGTCTGGAGCCTATCCCAGGAGACAGGAGGTGAAGTACACCCTGGATGGTGTGCCAATCCATCGCACACACACTCTACTACAGGCAATTTGGGAATGCCAATTACCATAATCTGCATCTCTTTGGACTGTGTACCCGGAGGAAACCCACCAAGCATAAGGAGAACATGCAAACTGCAAATTCACTGTGCACAGACCGGAGGACCTTGGAGGTGCAAGGAGACAGTGCTAACCTCTATGCCACTGTGTCACCTAAACGGAAACACCCCCAGCTAAATAATTATTTACAAAGCTTTATATTTATTTTGAATTCAGACAGGCGCATGAGAGGCAAAACAGAATAAAAAAAGCATTCTTCCTCTCAACCAGAGATCACAAGTTTGAATCTTGATGATGCCACAACCATCCAAGACAGTAAAACTGTGTGTACTCTCAGGGGGGAGTGGTGGAATATTCTCTCTCCTCCATCAATCACACAGGCAATCGTGGGCATCTGTGAGTTCATGCATGCAAAACACAAAATAGCGCTTTTCCTCTGAATGTGTTACGCCAATCTCTGATGTTAGTTGGCCTTATGTAGCCCAGAGGACGCTGTCCTGCGACAGGGGTCAGGAACTGGCCATGAATAAATTTGGAAGAAAATTGGCAGGGGTCAAGCAAATTTTAAATTCACATCCATTTGGCTCACTGCAAAACACTTTTGCATTTGTAGTACTTATTTTGTTTTACAGGCAGTGTTTATTATGTGGTCCAGAGAATGTGGACACCCAAATACCACATGTTGGAGAACACATAACTGTATAGCATGCTACTGTCACATTATGATTTCCCTTTACTGGAACTAAAAAAAGCCAAACATGTTCCAGAAAGATGGATGAAATTTTAATTAATTTGATATACTATTTGACAATATTACTGGTATCATTAATATTTCTGTACCACCAAAGAATTACATTATTACTTGCAGAATCAGATATATACAAAATATCTCTCTCTCTTCTTAACTGTTAGTATTTTTGTAAATGTTTTTCATATTGTTCCATATACTGTATTTGATCAATTTCCTTATTGTCGGAGGATGTTTTCCCCAGAATTACATTTTATCATGGCCTCCTTACTCACTGTTCTGCTTGTTTGCTCCCACTGCTAGGGAAGGGTGGATCTGGTATAATAATGGGAATATTTGTGCTACAGGAAGGTGCTACATCCTGTTACAGGACAAAGAACATAAATAGGCTAAATGTATGAGAGCTAGATTGAGTTTCCGGCACTTTCTAAAACTATGAAAATCTTAATGGCAGTGACTGAGGTGCTGAGCTTGTTGCCGTGGTAACAGGGCAGCCATTTTCAAAAGGAGTCTGACAGCTTGTTCAATGCAGGCATGACCACAGGCAGCAGGTCGCCTGGCAACAGGCTGAGAAGAGACAAGGCCATGGCACGACCCTGGGCACACAACCCAATCAACAAGGAGACAGAAAATCAGCAGGACGAAAGTGTGTGGAAGAAAATGTCCTCTGCCAGAAAGCCGGAGTTCTACAGTAAGTACTAGTTAAAGTGTCCACTAACCAAGCTCTATTAACAATCAAGTATTGATTTCCGATGGTAAAAGGACTGATAATGTCTATGGCATCTATGTGCTACTAGTGCAATCTTCATTTTTACCCTATAGTCAGAAAACCAAGCAGCTTCTGTGTTTGTGGTATTGCAGATATGACCTCAGTGTGATACACAGAGAACTCAACTGCTTGCAGAAATGGCTTCACCCCCTCCCTCTGAGCTTGACTGGGCCTCATAAATAAATGAAGCTTGCAGTGCAGCTCAGGCACCCCTGCTACAGACCATATTATATACACGTACACATTCTCCTTCAGGGGTTTGTTTGTGTTTTTATTATTTTCAACATTGTACATTAATACTAAAGACATCCAAACAGTGAAAGAATGTGTATAGAATCATGTAGTGAATACAAAAGTGTTAAATAAACCAGAATATGTTTTATATTTTAGAAAAATGTCAATCTCTCCTCGGATTCATGAGGGACTTACCTGGACTGGTTTTCAATTCACAGGTGTGCCTTTTCAAGAGTTCATTTGTGATATTTCTTGCCTTCTTAATGTGCTTTAACCCATCAATTGTCTTGTGCAGGAAAAGGGTGGGTGCAGAGTCAATAGCTCTATTATTGCTTATAAAACTATTTTTAAAAATCTCTCAGTTAAATAAGAAATGAAGGTCAGTCCAAGGAGGACCAAGAGCTACCTCTGCTGCAGAGGATAGGTTTATTAGAATGACCCGCCTCAGAAACCACCGATTTACAGCACCTAACATTAGTGCCCCTATAAATGCTTCTTGGAGTTCAAGTGTCAGACATATTTCAACATCCATTGTTCAGTAGTGACTTCGTGAGTCAGGCCTTCATGGTCAAATTGCGGCAAAGAAATATTTTCTTTGGAAGAAGAACGACAAGTAGAAGAGACTTGTTTGGGACAAGAAACACAAGGGATGGACATTAAATCACTACAAAACTGTCCTTTGGTCTAATGAGTCAAAATATGAAAGTTTTGGTTATGTCTTTTTAGATAGGTTGAATGGACAGTTTTTGATCGTGTAGCTTTGCTGGTGGTGATTTTGGGCACACTTAACCATCATGAGATCATCATTTGTTTTCCTACAGGACAACGACTCCAAACACAGCAAGCTTATGTAAAAGCTATTTTTTTCAAGAAGTAGAGTGATGTAGTGCTGCATCAGATTACCTGGCCGTAGTCCCTCGATCTATATCCAGCGGAGAAGGTTTGTGATGCGTTGGACCGGCAAGTGAAGGCAGCCAAGAAATACTCAACACCTATGTGAACTCCTTGAAGATTATTGGAAAACCATTTGAGGCGGAATGCTAAGAGTGTGAAAGCTGTCATTAAAGCAAAAGGTGGCTACTTTGAAGAATCAAAAATATAAAACATATTCTGCATTATTTAGCACATCTTTGCCGACTACATAATCAGAGGTGGGTAGTAACGAGTTACACTTACTCTGTTACATTTACTGATGTAATTTTTTAAAAGAGATTACTTCTATGAGTAGTTTTACTGCACCATACTTTTTACTTTTACTTGAGTAGATTTGCGAAGAAGTAGCGCTACTCTTACTCCGCTACATTCGGCTACACTCGACTCGTTACTTTTCTAACCATTTATTCTACACATTAGATATTCTATATTTTTGCCAGAGAAATGCAGCTGGTGGATCTACCACATGACTGTGTTTCACCAATCAGACGTAGCAACAATAATCACATGATTCCGTTTCACCAATCAGCTGCAATAACAATAACCACATATAGTCACATGATCACCGGCTGCATAGCGGGGAAAAAAAATCTTCAGCCGTGGTAGACGGGGAATGAAGACATAAAAATGGCAAAGGCATAATTTTTAAATATGACATTTTCAGGCATATTTGCACACATTGGACATTTCTATTTATATTCAACTTCATTACCACAAAAAAAAATTCCATAAATTCTATATTTTCTATTTTGTACAGCTAGGTTTTTCTTATTTTTCATATATGTTTCTTATTTTTTTCCTATATTTTTCTTATATTGTATATTTTGTATTGTACAGATATTTTATTCCTTCTTAGTTAAATTTACTTTCTATTTTTCTTTTTCATATTTATTTCCTATTAATAGTCTTTTATTTTAAGGTCACGGGCAGTCGTCTAAGCATTTCACTGCATATCGTACTGTGTATGACTGTGTATGTGACAAAAATTTTTTATTTTAATTTGTCTCTAATGCTACAACAGACGAGTATGAATAACCCCTGGCATCATACTGTATACAAAGCATGTTTCGCTTACACACAGTGCAAAAGAACAGTTTCATATTGCGGTGTCTTCTCTGTCTGCCAAACCAGGCTGACATTTCAGCATATAAAAACTCACCGTCTAACCTGAGGAAACATGTCGCCTTTAGTTTACCTGTTTCATTTAATGTTGCAATGTTAGCATATTTAATTAGCAAATAAGTTAGAGGCTAAAAATATAAGTTTCTTAAATTTATTCTACTAGACACAGTTTATGGTAAAGTGAGACCTCTTACACATGTTCTAATGTAATTTTCTATCTGCTGAGCCATTTGGTTAGTAAATCTTACACTGGAAATAGTTTACAATGTTCAAACACACATATGTTACCCACAGAAGGTATTTGTTTTAAACACTTTATGTTGTGAAAAAAAGTGAGATTAAGAAATTTGTTGTTTCTTGTTCCTTAATTTGCTATTTTGCAAAAAAAAAAATATTTTTAATCATTAATTTTATTTTATTTATTTCATTTATTTTATTATTTGGCAATGAACTTGTGAATTATCTCAAAATGTGTACATTATTTTAGCATAAATTGGACATTCCAATGAAACAGTTACTCAGTACTTTTTTACTCTTACTTGAGTAATATTTTAGATGACTACTTTTTAATTCTACTTGAG
>JAQQZT010000020.1:6277528-6287644 GCA_030068275.1 Clarias platycephalus | reverse complement strand
ACTCTGAGTAAATTTTTAATGAGCTACTTTTTACTTTTACTTGAGTAGATTTTTATAAGGGTAACTTTACTTGTACTGAGCTTAAACTGTTTTTGAAAACAAAAATAATAGCATTTCAAAAGTTTTACTTTCAATGTTGCACATTTACATGGAATCGTTTAAAGTGTTTAAAAGTAAATGAACCATGTGATGGTGGTTTATGTACATCTATCCAGATTATACATATGTCCTATAGATACCTACAGCATAAAATAATGCATACGAAGTCCTTGTGGACTGGCAATTCTGGCAACACAAAGTTTTAAGTAAATGTTTTGTGGAACTTATGAACATTAGCTGGGTCAACAGTACTCCATTGTTTGCATGGAGAAAGAGAAATACAGGGGACAGGGTATTTGTTAAAATTAGCAGATTTAGTAACTGTAAAGCAGAATCATCACCAGTTCACTCATATATTGGGTTATACATTTGGCAGATGTTGTCATCCAAAGTAATTTACCATTGGAGCCTACATCCCTAACCACTGAGCCTCCAATAGAAAACCAATGGAAAACCTACATCCCCACAGCAGCTTGGCCATTCTACCCATTTTCTTCTGATAATTAAGGTTCTACTATATTAAGCCTTTTTCAGACATGCACTGTTTTCCATCAGTCATACAGTAATTCAAGGGTCGGCTTCATGCTCATTCCATAAAACTATTCCAGATAATGGAAATGGTACTATGTCAGCTCTAGTAACTTAACTTTATAGCACATTCTCAACATGAAACAGGTCTGAACTCATTGGGAAACATTTAAATATTGGTATTTGCAAGATTATGACATAGGATGTAGTATGTACAGTGGGCTTACCAGTCACGACAATCTAGAAAATTATGCTGTAAATACAGGTATGTTGCCAGATTGAGTGGTTTTATCCAACTTGGCTACTTTTGAGGTCATTCAATTTGATGTTGAAAATATGTCTTGTGCCAGTACAAAAATTACTCTTTTTGAGTATTGTACTGTTTAAAGTAGGGATGAACAATTTTTAGTTTTCAACATTCTCCTTTCATTTTTCATTACTTCACAGTCAGGACCATAAGAGCTGATTAAACACTGTGTCTGTGAAATGACTGCGGGGGTGTCAGGAATAAAGATTATGACCACTCAGGAGCTTTGCAAATTAAGCAGGGACCGCAGATTTCAGAGAGTTTCAGCCGCACTAACAGTACTTGCTTTGGTAGCAAGGCTTGATAGACAAGATGGCTGCCTGAGCATGATGAGGAAGAATGCTGTTTCATCCCTTTTGCTAAAAGCTTGAGTGAACAGATGTCCTTTTTCTGATTTAGTTTTGTACAGAGCCCAAGGGATTCTGCATGCTTTTTTTTTTTCTTTTTTCCTTTTTTTCCTTTTAGCTTCAGCCTGAAATCGTGTTGGTAATTTAATTAGTATTAAACCAGTCTGCATGTACCCAGCAAAAAATAAATAGATTTTGAAGTACATTTTTTTTTTTTTTACTGTTGCCTCTCAGCACTCACATCACACTCACATTGCACGTTTCAGGACAGTCAGAAGGAGAAACTGGGTTTGAATAATAAAATTATATTACAGGCATGTATGCAGTGATCTGTGTGTGCAGTATGCTCCTCCCCCCAAAAGTTATTTAGCTTGGAGTAAAAGCTACACAGAATTATAAAACAGCATGGTATCCCTGGGGGTTTGAAGCTCTTTACAGTTGTCTAATAATAATTAGGGCTGGTGCAGCATCAGTGCTGAGTCAGAGCACTGCTCTACTGAAGCGTTTATGGGACGTGACAAATGTGACACTCTTCTGTGATTTTATTAAACATGCATAATAAAAATAAAAAAAAAGGATGTATAGATGAAATGTTACAAAAAAATTTCATCCATAGCTAAGAACTTATTCTGTAAAAGAAAATCCAGGAGCATCTTTCAATAGCAGTCAAAAGTAGGATCAATAAGTAGGATCAATATCAACTGTAACTGTTCAAAAGAGAATATTGCATATTTTGGATGCATTCAGCATTGTGTTACAATGGAAAGAAATAAAAATCAGAAAAGACAATTGAATTAGAAGGCATGTTCAAACTTTCACTGGTTCTGTATAAGAATATTTTTTTCTGATGGATCCAGAGAGTACACAAAAAGCTACATCTGGTTGAGAACATGCACAGACTTGAGTCAAATCAATACACTGGCTACTTGCTGCTCAACCATGCCACTCAAGTGTATATTATATTATGTATAAACATGTCATTTTCTATAAGTTGTATAGTGATCAATTTTGTTTACATACAGGCTAAATGACATTTACTGCTGCTCAGATCAGTACCACTGAAGGGCATGATTTGTCTCAAGGTAGAGTTACAGAGTCAATGATTCTACAAAAGAAGGCTTTTGTTTGGAACTTCACCTGCTGATTGATTTTTTAAATAAAATTATGTCTGATTAATAAGGATTAATGTCTAATTTCTAACCCTTGGGATCAGTAATGTATTATTTATTATTTTATTATCAAGGAAGAAAGTCGGAAATAGCTGTCAATCAGGGTTGATTGAACATTTTGAAGTAAGAAAAGAAACACAGCTGATCTCTCTTGTAATGAATTAATCATGTTAATATGGTATTTACCTTTTCTTACTTCTGATAACTTCAATCAAGGGGACACATTTTAACATCAAATGTGTATCTTTTAAAAAAGAATTTACTACATTCTTTGTGTTGTTTTTGAAATAAGTGAAATAAGTACATTTATAAAAATATATATTTTTTTATTACTTTTTTGGCATAGTATTTTTTAGCTATAAGACAGCTATCAAAGTTTTTGCACATCACAATTTCCACTGTCTTGTCCGTACAATGTCTTATCATTATCGATATCATTAAAAATTAGATTTATGGGGAAACCTGTGGAAGTCAAGCCAAGATCTGGAAAACTAAGAACACCCTTAGATAGAATTTCCTGTATACTGGCCAGAAATGCAGAGCAAAATCCCCAAAATGACAGCAAGGATGGGCAGCTGACACTGGTGCACAGTGCACAATTCTACTTTGCTGAGTTGGTTCCACAAACTGCTAGAACTGCAAGGAAGAAACATCAGAAGAATAATCTAACCTGTGACCTCATCACAAAAATCTGTGTCCGAAGCATGCAAAATCTAGATAAACCAAAGGAAATTTGAAAACAAGTGATGTGGACTGATAAAGTAAATCAATGTGAGTAATCAACAAACATATGTTTGGACAAAGGGAGCAGCATTTGAAGAAGAAAAAAAACACTACCAAAAATTGTGTGGATGGTTCAAAGAAGAGGGGAGGAAAAGTATTCACCTTTTCTACCGTTTATCCTGTACATGGTCACAGTAGAGAAGTCTTCTTGGAGCTTATCCAAGGAGACTTTGTGCACAAGATGGGTGCATTGCAGGGAACACAACCTACGGACAATTTGGGTCTTCAGACCGTGGACAATTTTACAATTTTGACAACCTACGGACAATTTGCATGTCTTTAGACCATGGGAGAAAACTGGAGTACACGGAGGAAACCCACCCAGCACGAAAAGAACATGCAAGCTACATGAACACAGACCCAAGTTGGAATCATACCCTCAACCCTGGACTTTCACAACATGCAATGTATATTATTTTGTTTGCTGTTATAGTTCATAACCTAGAAACTGATATCTGCAGAAAAAATGCACATTCATACCGTAGATTCCAGCATACAGTATGTCTCACCCGTCTTCTTTAACCTTAAGAATAAACCAAGCAATAACATTTGCAAACAACTATAGATCATGAATTGAGAAGTTATATAGCTGTTGGTGCAGCGAATCCAAAATCTGTCCTTTTCGTGTATTCAGTAGAGAAAACGAGACATACAATTTTATGATGAAACAAAACATGTCAGTGTGGATCCACTATGGTATCAGTGGAATGTATTTTTTTTCCCAGTGATTTTTTAAAACAGAAAGCTGACTGAACGAGGATAAACAAACAGGTCTGGGAATGAACAGCTCTTATCACTGTTTCTGAGTTCATCATGTGTCGACAAGAAGCTGAGTAACTCAAGTCGCCACAGCTGAATTAGCAGCTCATTGTTGCCCTCCTGAAGGGCTGATGGGGCAGCGTCTCGTTCCACCACCTCCCCCTCCCCCTCCTCCCTGTCTGCCTCCCTTGCCAATCATCTCCAGGTTGAGCCGTCGAAAGGGGGGGGGGGGGGGGAGGCCGGCGAGGTTGGGGGGGAGGACACGTGATCTGCCCGGACTGTCGCTGGATGCTGGCGCTCGCGCTCCAATAGAGTGAATGGACTCAAATAGCAACCAATCAGAGGCGAGCTCCGGCGCCGTATAAAACCTGGCAAAGCCGCTTATTTCTGGAGACCATAATCAGCGTCCGTGTGGAGTTAAGGAAGCATTGTTTTCATCTTCCCCAAAGAAAATAGACTATAAGGTAGGAGATTGTTTTTATTATTACTATAGCAATGCAATAATAATCACTTTAATATTTTTTGACATTCAGGGTTGTTTAGCATCTCTGCGTTGTTTAATGCATCCAGTAATAATAATAATAATAATAATAATAATAATAAATGATTAAATTGGGAAAACCTATAAATCAAATCGTGCGTGACAAATAATAACTGATAAATTGGTCGCTTCCGGTTATTGTTCTTTTTTTTTGTTATTAAATGATGTAGATACGTATTTAGAATAAATACCGTTTTTGTTCTCGAGAACATCAGCATTGACCTTGTGGTCTCTCTGCAAGAACCCCAAGGTCTCCGATGTTTTTTTTTTTAGGACACTGCGCAATCACGCATTTTATGCGCAAGAAGCGTGCCTGTCTTTATTTACATCCACATGCATTGGCATGATTGGCACTGATTCAGAGCAGCTGGATGGCTGTGGAGATGCCATCACGTTTTGGTGTATGGCATTTGCATGACGCGCAGATAGAAAGCACGCGTTTTGTTGGAAGCCCGGTTTGTGCCGTGCAGTTTTTGTCTGAGTTTGCGGGCTGAATTCCTGCACCGCTGCGGGAATCGGGCGCTTTAATACCGTTACGTCAGAATTAATGCGGCTAAAGGGGGAGGGAGGCTTCGTCCTTGGATGTTCTGGCACAGCACTTCATCTCGAACGCGTCTAACGAGTGGATTTTATTTCCCCCCCCATCAGCTCTGAGCAGCCATGCCTTTCAGCAATACCCACAATAAGATGAAGATGTCATACACGGCCGATCAGGAGTACCCGGACCTCAGCCAGCACAACAACCACATGGCCAAGGTGCTTACCCCGGAGATGTACGCGAGCCTGCGCGACAAGGAAACCTCCACTGGCTTCACACTGGACGACGTCATCCAAACTGGGGTCGATAACCCAGGTAAGACCCTCTCCTTCTCCTATGCTTCTCATATTTAACCTTGCTTGGTGAAGGTCACACCAATTCATCTAAATGAACTGAGAGATGACTCAGGTTTTTCCTTCATTTCTGATCTCAACATACCTGAAGAAGAAATCAGGAACACTGATTACCTACAGTATTTGGCGACAAGATGGCGATTTGGTTAGTCCTGTGGCCGTGCACCTCCAGGGTCAAGGGTTCGATTCCAGCCAAAGGTTTACATGTTTTCCCTGTGTTTGGTGGGTTTCCTCCAGGTACTCTGGGTTTCCTTCCACAGTCCAAAGACATGCATATTTGGCTACTGGAGTGCCCAGATTGCCCGTTCTACAGTCCCTAGTTGGACTACGGAGGTTCCAAGAAGGATGGATGATGAATCACCTGTTTGACATGAGCCGTGAACTGGGTTTGAGTAGAGGAAAACATGCTCGTAGGAAGAGTTAACTACTCACTACAATGCTTTCAGAGAGAACCAGTTTCACCTGTCGGTAACCTTGTATTAAAACACTTTTAATTTTCTTGGATGATAATCTCTAGCTCAAATAGTTCAGTTTGGTAATAACGTGGGTTTGTGTATAGATCTAAGGAAATGTACGGCGATAAACCATACATTCAAACCACTGAATTCCAATGAGGTTTTTCTTCTTTCCTAATGTCTCACCTGCCACTATTTCAGTTGCTTAACACAAACTGAATGCAATAATGCGTACATAAAAATCATAGTGGCGGAATATAGGAATGGTAAACTTTAGATCGGTGGTTCTCAACCCTGTTCCTGGAGCAGACTTGATTTTGACTGACCACATAACGGCCTCTTTTGAATTTAAGTGGTGTGATGGTACAGGGAAAACACAAACCTGAAGTACAGGGGGTCCTCCAGGAACAGTATTGAAAATCATTGGTTTAGATAGTTGCCCACTTTGATCTCATGCGTAATGTATCCAGTAGAGCAGAAATTCACTGTTGCAGCAATGGTCTGCCTTGACCTGTCAAAATCGACTTGCTATGTTTTATATCAATTCCTCCCCCTTTGCTCCTAGGACATCCATTCATCATGACTGTGGGCTGTGTTGCTGGTGATGAGGAGACATATGAAGTGTTTAAAGATCTTCTGGACCCAATCATCGAAGACCGCCATGGAGGCTACAAGCCCACAGACAAACACAAGACTGATCTGAACCCAGACAACCTTGAGGTATGTACAGTTTAAATTAGCCACATGTTTGAGTTGTGTGCCACTTTAGATTGGACTGAAATTATTTAATCATTGTCATAGGGTGGAGATGACCTTGATCCCAACTATGTCTTGAGCTCCAGAGTAAGAACTGGCAGGAGCGTTCGTGGCTTCTCCCTGCCCCCTCACTGCAGCCGTGGTGAAAGGCGTGCAATTGAAAATCTGTCCATTGAAGGTCTGTATCATTTCCAAATCATGTTTTCTGTCTTGAGGCATTTGTGATCTATTTATTGAGTCAAACATGACATGTGAGGTAGAACCTCTTTGTTGCTTCACTTTACAGGTTTAAGTAGTCTTGATGGTGACCTTAATGGAAAGTACTATGCTCTGAAGAACATGACCGAAGAGGAACAGCAGCAGCTGATTGATGATCACTTCCTGTTTGACAAGCCAGTTTCCCCACTCCTGTTGGCCTCTGGGATGGGTCGTGATTGGCCTGATGCTCGCGGAATCTGGTAACTCTGCAAATATATGCCTTAATTGTAGCATTCTATTTTGTACCAAATTGGCTGAATTTGGAATGGTGAGAATTGAACACATTGGTCATGGTTACTCCCTTCGCCCTCTTTATTCTTTAAGGCACAATGACGACAAGACGTTTCTGGTCTGGGTGAATGAGGAAGACCACCTTAGAGTCATTTCCATGCAGAAGGGTGGAAACATGAAGGAAGTCTTTACTCGGTTCTGCACAGGGCTCACAAGGGTGAGTGTAATTAAATATGGATAAACTTGGAAATTCAAGGTGGATATGTCGATTATAATTAGATTTTTTTTTTTTTTAAATGGTCTTTTATTTGCCTTGTAGATTGAATCTCTCTTCAAAGAGAAAGGCCATGAGTTCATGTGGAATGAGCACCTGGGCTACGTACTCACCTGCCCTTCGAACCTGGGAACAGGACTGCGTGGTGGTGTCCATGTTAAGCTTCCAAACCTGAGCAAACATGAGAAGTTTGGCGAGGTCCTCAAGAAGCTGAGGCTTCAGAAACGTGGAACAGGTACAAAATTCATGCATAGGACATGGCCTGCAGCTAGGGATACATTCATTGCATAGTAATTCTGTTAAAAACTCTAAGAAGGACTTGAACATAAATCAATAGTAACTGAATTGCTAGAAGGTCTGTCCAGTGTGTTAATTATGAAGAATAAATTATTCATGTGGTTCTCTGGTAACAGTTATTTATATTCCCTTGTCTAGGTGGCGTAGACACTGCTGCAGTGGGTGGCGTCTTCGACATCTCCAATGCTGACCGGCTGGGCTTCTCTGAGGTGGAGCTGGTGCAGATGGTTGTAGACGGTGTCAAGCTTCTCGTTAACATGGAGAAGCGCCTGGAAGCTGGAGAGTCAATTGATGACCTGATGCCTGAGCAGAAGTGAACACTGCTTTGACACCCATAAATAATCCGAAATTGACTCCTCCTGCCATCAGCAGCACTTCTTTCCTCCAAACTAGTAATGTTAACCACATCAAGGAGCCCAGTTGCCCATATTAGTGGCACTAAAGTTAGATGAGTCTTCCAACAGTCCGAAGGATTTTGTACCTCCAGCGTCTTGAGGATGGCTCTTTAACACCTGAAATAAAGTCTCTTTGGCCCATGGAATTGTTTGTGGTGTCTTTCCCTGTATGACAGTAAAACCTGGGTAGCATAAAAGAGCAGTTGTTCTCAAGATTAATCCACTGAGCCAAACATAATTTTCAAACCTTTTTTCTGTAGTATCCCAGTAGTGTAAGAATTCCACCATATTTCTCTGGGATTTGTAATAAATGCTGCTAATCTTACTTTTTCCTTAACATTGCATGAGTGTAACATAAATCCATAAAAGATCATGCTCTACTTGACCGTGTCTAGTGTAAATGACAGTGTCATTAAAGCATTGCCAATCTAATCTATACCTTATGCTATTAAACAGTGTTGAAAGTGTACTCAAATGTACTTATACTGTCCATGTGAAATAGTAAAATAGCTACTGCTGCTGTACTAAAAAAGAAATGGCAGAAATATTTGAAAAATTCTCTTGTGGTATTAAGGACTCAATACATCTATGAATTCTGAATTATCCTGGAAAGCCATCACTGCATATAGTTTGTTGATTCTTGTTTACTAAGCATTTCCCAGAGCATTAGTGTTATACTGCTCTCTAGTGGCCGATGTTAGAATTTTGTGCAAGAGCTACACGGCAGGGCCAAAACAAAAAAAAGAACAAAGGAAAAGAAAAAAAAAAGTCTTACACTTATTGGACTGTCTTTTGCTTTTGAATATGGCACATACTGGTGACTGGAAAACCTTCTCCAACACATCCCAAAGATTCACAATGCGGTTACGGTCTGGACTCTGTGATGACCAACCCATGTGTGAAAATCATCTCATGCCCCCTGAACCACTCTTTTACAATTTGAGACCAATGAATACTGGGAATATGACCGTGCCACCAGGGGAGAAAAAAATTTCAATGATGGAAAAACCTTGTTCAGAATATTCAGGTAGTCAGCAGACCATGATTATTTTTTTTTTTTGGGCACATAGTGCTGAATCTAGAGACGACCAAGAGAAACAATCATAACACTGCTCCTACAGGCTTGTACAGTGCACACTAGGCATGAACAGGGTAAATCTGGCATCATCATGACCTTTTTCCCCCCCACCTCACAATTTTTCCACAGTGCATTCTTTATACCCTTTAGCAAGTTGAAGCCTTTTTTTCTAATTAACCTCTCTGCTAAGTTTAGTCTCAATCCCTTGAGTTCTCTCCACATTGTGGGTGGAAATGCTCTTATTTTCACTATTAAACATATGAGAGTTCTACTGGTTTTTTTATTTTATTTTTTTTTTTAACAATTTGATTCCACCAAATGTTTGTGTTATCCAATGATGTGCATTTATAAAAATTATTAATTTCCGACCACATTTCCTCCTAAACGATATATCGCCACTATTCTTCCAGGTTTTAATAGTGTGTTAGACAGATCTTAACACAAGTTTAGTAGTTGCAGCAATCTCCTTAGTTCATTTCTTTTGCTTGATGCAAAAGGACAATAATTTGACCCTTTTGAAACAGAGTAGCATCTTTGCCAGGACCACATGTCTTCTAACATGGTTGTTTAAGAAATGAGAAGTTACTCAATACATCAGTTAGGGTAAAATAACTACTTGGGCCTTTTTTTTGGAGTGAGGCAGTGTTAAACTTTCTTTTTAGTCAATTACTTATTTTTTTTTACAGAATGTTTAATCCCCATTTAACAGGTAATAATAAGAGACCCAAAGACATGAATGGCATCCGATGACTGATATATACTCAGCAAAAAAAGAAACGTCCTCTGACTTTCAACTGTTCTTACTTTCAGTAAACTTAATGTGTAAATATTTGTATGAACACTAAAAGAGTCAACAACATAAGACATAAATTAAAAATGTTTCACAATGTGTCCCTGAATGAAGGGAGGCTCAAAATCAAAAGTACCAGTCAGTATCTGGTGTGGCCA
>JAQQZT010000020.1:6244384-6264674 GCA_030068275.1 Clarias platycephalus | reverse complement strand
TAGAAATTGATATTTCAATAAATAGTAAACTTGGCCGATTTCGTTATCATTTTGTTGACAAGTGGGGCTTGAAAATTTGCCCACCCCCTTAAGTGGGGAATGACAGAAAATGTTTGAGAACCACTGCATTAGAGTAAGAAATGGGAATTGAGTCACTGCAGGCTGGAAATGTGAATGCATCATTAAGAAACACCGGACCTTCATTACACATGCTCTAATGCTTATAGCTGATTGACCTGAATGTTTGTCTTATTTTCATATAACAGCACAAGCAGTCTGACTGTAACAACTGATTAGTTATAATTATGCTTGTTCTAAAATGTTAACGTTTCAATGGTAACAACACATGCACAGGAACGCTCCAAATAAAATAAGACTAACAATAAAATGGATTAAAAGACAGAAAGCAAGAGGTATGAGAGAGAGAGAGAGAGAGAGAGAGAGAGAGAGGAGTCAGATGAGAGAGGCTGGTGAAGAATGTAGGTGAGAACAGGAACTAACTCGTTCCTGAGACATTCCACAACATTAAGTCTAACTAATAAAACATTAAAATGCATTCATTTTAGGGTGGTGGTTGCTGAGCTGGTAGTGGCACTCAATTGCAACTCTTGCCACATCTAAATATAGCACACTTAGTGGTGGCCTCTTAGTGACTACCATCACTTAATGTCTTTCAGAGCCCTTCTACTGACTAACTACATTCATAGATCTATTATCCCGGACTCCTCGTTTATCTTCCGAGAGATTCTTCTAGGACTGAACTGAATGTCGCTCTTTAAGCAGCACTGGATTTCACACTAATGTATTTGTCTTGAATGAGAAAACAAAATCCTTAGAAGCTGTTTGGCTTGAGCTGGTGAGAAATGCCTGCCTGTGTTGACCACATTACTGGCATTGTGGTCTCGGATTGGTCTCCTGTGCTATTCGGCAGTTTTTGCCACTCGCATCTCCTTAGCAGTAAACAGAGATGAGCTCATCACCTCTGCACTCGCTGCTGTCAACAACCACTAAGAGGGGTAATGAATCCTACAGATGAGCTCACACGCTTTAAATACATTCTCCATACAAAAGCTTTCTCTCTTCCAGCTCCACCTTAAATAGACAATTATCACCATGATTAGATGCTTCATAGACTGAAAATTATAGTAAAGAAAGTCCTCAACTATTAACTTATATAACAGCACGCATTACTGCTAAAAGCTTGCCTACACATGTCTATGTAAGCAGAAACAAGTTAACTGTAGCCAAACTTCAGTGTACATGAATACCGTAAATCTGGAATCGCATTCAGTAGTATGTTAAAGTAACTTACTCAAATCCTAACATTCAATCCTCAAAATAACGTTATTTAGCCTCAGGACATAAAAATATTAAAATAGTGTGGAATCCATGGTTCTGTATACAACATCGCGTGACTTGCGGCTGATCTCCGGTTTGAAGCTCACAACCCAAAGAACAGTGCGTTACCTTAGCGACCAGGATCTGCTGCTGGGCCTCGATCTGCTGCTGCTGCCGCGTGGCCATCTCCTGCAACTCAGAGAGAGTGAGTTCCACGCGAGGGTTTGCCACCTGCAGAGAGGGAGGGACAAGGGGCAGAGACGGAGGAGGAGAGTCAGAAGGGGGTGGTAAGACGGGAGAGGTCAGTTAGCAGGTTATTTTCATAAAAACCAAAACAATTAAGTGGATGAGCAGCATGTTTTAGTCACGGCAGTCTGGACAGCCCCGCGTCCTGACCAAAAGCAATAACGGCCTATCTTGTGATTGGAAACTCCTTGTTTAGATGTAGCTCTAAAAAATGAGAGACAAGTTCCTGTTTCAGCTCATCAGATAATTACTTCATGCTGCTTGGGAGGGAAGGGAACGTGATCATCTCTGTGGATTTGTGGTCTACCAGGAACCAAGAATGACCCTATAAGTGTAAACACTCAGCTAAATTCTAGGCACACTGTTAATGCTAGTAGCATTTACATGCTCCGTGTTGTGGGACAGAGGTGACCCGGGTTTCAATCTAACGAACGGAAAAGTGGTCTGTTTGAGAAGACGCAGAACAGGCCTCCGTAAACTGGCACCTGGTATTCTGACCGATAAGAGCGAGTCATAAATCACGGTGTCTGTCTTCAGGCAGTCGTCATGGCAGCGGAGCAGAACTGCCATGCAGTGAAGATTAAAAAATTATAATAATAAAAAAATAAAAATAACAACATAATAAGAGCACTCAACTGCCACCATGGACTTATAATTTAAGCTGAGGAAGCTGAGGCAGCAGTTTCTGCTTTACACATTCAGAATTGTTACAAAACCATCACTGATAGAAAAGAAAAGGCATCAAGCAATGTGGAAGTTGGAAAGTGATTAAGATTTATATTGTGTGCACAAGTGTCTGGACAGAGCCCTTGCATCTACTTTGATATACTGTTCGAGAGGGTGACAAGCAGAAGATACAGATGAGATGAGATCTGTTCACTTGGCTGCTACTTTTGTATAAACTGAATGCTTAAATACGAATGAGTCAGGTTGAAGAGAAACCGAACAATAATTTGTAAAGCACTCAATACTAATGAAATTCCTCATCTAATAGTCACAATAAAGTCATGGCTAAATCTTCACACAGCCAGTTGTGAACACCCAAATGCAATGCCATTAAATCTGCAAGAATAAAAAGAAAAAACAAAACAACCAAAAACATTTCCCTTACCCTTTGTCTTCCATACGTTTGTGTGCCATTCAGTGAACTCATCTTACAGCTAATTTGATCCGCTGACTGTTACACCTGCCTGCCGCCCTGTCCTTTACAACAATTCTTCACAAAACTATTTCTTTCTACTGCATATACTAACAGTCTAATTAATTCATTTCCCAAAAAGCCATAAATCAGCTTCCTCTCGGGACTGCCCTAATGGGAACTAACAAGCTCATGGACTTCAGCAAGACAGACCGAGCGGGAAGTTAGGCTGCTTGCGTGAGATGAGTTACGGGTTGGGTGACCTGACCCGAGGACTCGTTGTGGAATGTGCACCAAACCAGTTCAGGAAAGTTATTAATGTTTTAGCTATACAAATCTAAAGGGCAACCATAATGGGTCAGATAGTGCCATGTGACATTCAACTAAAGCCAATTTTACAGTAGATTTTAATGATCTTTTAAAATTACTTGCAACACTATATGAGAAGATCCAAATAAAATCGTAACAGAATTCCACAATAGACAACATTAACACGTTCTCTGTCAAACTACACAATGCAGATTATATATGAAGATTGTATTGTATACTGCAGAAAAAAAAAAAAAAAATCCATCAATCAGTCTTTCTATAGCATCTGCAAAATACCTCTCGACATCAGAACTTTGGTGCAGTCAATGGTGCATCTCGCCTTATGGCCAAAGAATTATTTAATGATTTGTGTCGTGGAAAAAATATATATAATATTTTATTTATAATTTTATATATATATATATATATTTTTTTTTTTTTTTGTGTGTGTGTGTGTGTGTGTAATAGGTTGCCTTCAAGTATACCCCTAAAAAAGGTTTACACATTTGCACTTTAAAAACCACTGTTGTATCCCACAAGTCTAAAGAAGACGTAGGTGTTTGTGGGAAGATAACGTTGGTATGTTGTTGTGGGTGGGGCTGCGTCTCAGATCCGGTATGTCTTTTAATACAATTAGAAGACAGGAACCAGATTTAACATCAAGTGTTTCACACAAAAAGAGCAAGAAAACTGAGGAAACACTGCATTTGCGTTATATGTTGTTAGCAAAAAGCCTCGGGAATGCAAGTTCTAGTTACAGAAAAAACAGAAGTAGAAGTTCCTGTTTGAAATTTTCTGACACTTTAGGGACATTACACCTGCTCATGTAAACATGCAGCACGATCAGCAATGACCGCATTATACATCTGTACAAGTAATCCATCAGGACATAACTCCCACACAGGCGTTAGTAACGCAGCAGTGCCGGGTCACCTACAGCCAGCGGCCAAATCTATTCTTGACAAATAATAACAATAAGAATATTCTGATCTATTCCGTTAATTAATCAATCAACTTTAATTAGAATGAATGAGCCAAATATACATACATATGTATAGAGAGAGAAGGAGAAATTCTTTATCACATAGAATACCAACGACACACCTAACACAGCTTATATGATGTCATACTGCACATAAAAACATGACACAAGAGCCTAAATGTAAAGCTCAGTGCTGGATGGGATGGATAAGCATTTGAAGCATCACATCACAATAAAACCTGCTGAGAAAGGATTACCTGTTAACAGATTATAAACTACTACAGAAGTCACCCATTAGTGGAACACTCACACCTTCCTGTGTAAAATGCTGATGTTAGGCACGAGACCCTCACCTGAAAAGTGTTCCTCCAGGTTATTTTGCAAGAGCACACTTTTATTCTACCGCATTGTCTCGAGTCGGTAAACTCCTGCACCGCCTCCACGTGTTTAAACTCCATCGTTAAAAAAAAATAAAAATAAAATAAAAATCGGCGAAAGTCTATCAGACGCGCCGCGCGGCCAGGAGAGCGGACGCACCGAGGCGCGTTCACACAGAGAACCGAAACCGCTGCGCGTGCAAACAGAGTCGCGCTACAGGACACGCTGTTTAATACACGGTGTTACGCAGTGTTGCTGAAAGCTGTAACTCTCTCTCTCTCTCCTTTCACAAGAGAGCGGCATCAGCACCGAGTAACCAGCTGACAACCCGGGCAGGAGGAGGAAAATAAATAAATAAAAATTAAAACGGATTTGGCCTGAGGGCGCGAAAACAAAAGCGTGTCCGGAACAAACCAAAATCAAATGTGACAGAGTGAACTTGGGTAATCAGGCCATCAATGCATACAGTCGTCATTATTATTCGAGTTTATTTCTGATAAATGTCTCGCTGGTTAATCAAATAGTGCAATTGTCGATTTTTTTAAGTGTACAAATGACCTGCAAAATACGTAAAATGTGCTTAAGACATGACCTCAGACATATTTACCCGATCTGGATGTGTTTTAAAAGGGACTCCTTTCGGGGTGGCGGGGGCAACCGGGATAGTTAACACTAGTGATGGGAAGTTTGAATCATTTTAGCGACTCGGTTCTTTGAATCACGTTCATCAAAATGAACTAATCTTTGAGTCATTTAGTTCATTTCGTTCTTTTTAATCAGAAATAAAATAAAATGTTACATTTTCAATAAACAGACCCCCAACACGTCTACATACACAAATTTTGGCTACAGTTCCAATGATGAAAACATTAGCTAAGGACATAATAAGACAAACGGAATGAGCAGCTCACCTCTGATATCTTCTAGTCGGAGTCATTCGTACTTTTGAATCTATTGCACTGCATAGCGTCACGTGACAAAAGAACGAACGATTCGGACCAAAGACTCAAAGGTAACCAACTACTCATTTCTGTTTCCTGTACATAACCAACGGATGTTTTGCGATGCATTGCGCATGCGCGCCCAGTCGAAAATGAACGAATCACTCTCCGAGACTACTCGTTCTCTGAGTCACGTTAAAGACTCGTTCAAAAAGAACGAATCGTTCATGAACGACCCATCACTAGTTAACACACCTGCTTAATTGTCAGAGGTGTAATCCCGAAAGCACATTCATGTTTAGAATAATATTCACATAACATGCAGAGATCTCATCAAACTAACAATATGATGCCAGGTTCTTATTAACTTATCTTATTATATCTTATTAAAAAAAGTAAAAAAAACACAGCATACTTCCAAAAGTTCCATGCTGACCATCACACCTTTGTATGTGCTTTCTGAACATCATGCTCCAAATGTAGTCCCCTTCCTGTTATAATAACTTTCCACTCCTCAGGTTAGATTTTAAAGTGTAGTTGTAAGATTAGTGTTCATTCAGCAACAAGAGTGTTAGTGAGGTCAGGCTTGTTCATCCCAAAGATGCTCACTGGGGATGGAGGTCAGTGCTCAGCGCATGACACTCGAGTTCTTCCACTCCAATCCTTTCTTCATGGAGCTCTCTGTGAGCACAACGGAATGGTCATGCTGGAACAGGTCTGGGCCTCTTAGTAAAGCGGAAGGGTAATATTAATGCTATAGCATACAAAAACCTTCTATACAAGGTGTCTACTTCCATTTTTGTGGTAACAGTTTGGAGAGGAACCACATATGGGTGTGAAGGTAAGGCATATACATACTATTGGCCAGAGTGTGGTTTAACTAATACTCGCTAATACTACTACTACTACTACTAATAATAATAATACATCCACTGGTTTGAATCATTAATTTTAAGTCATAACAGTTCTTGTACAGTCTGACAAGAACTATTTCTATTATTTTAACTCTTCCACAAACTGAATGTCTCCCTTCACATTGACCAGGAGCAGTGGACATAGTGAAGAAAATTTAGAATAAAAACATTTAGCAAGGAGAGATGACATTTAGTCGTTTAATTCCACCAACACAGGTTTCTTGAGTACAATGTGGCAGTTTAATGTTCTCCTGTTCCAAGACATCAACTCAAAAGGATTATTCATTAACTCCTTAGTTGAATCATGTATATCATAGGAAGGAAAAACTATAAGCTATGCAGGACAGTGGGTACACGAGGATCAGCATGCCTACAGCAACAGCATGTCTACAGCAACCAGAAAACACTGATCATATTATACAGTGATTTGGAAAAAACTTAAAAATAAAATAAAATTGATGGGCGATCAAGTCAAACTGAACAGAACACATATATGAGAGTAAAAACTGCCTCTATTTCTCTATATAATCACCTGCTACACTAATGCACTTATACCAACATTTCACTAGTGCTTGGACATCATCAAGGTTAAAAGTTATTTTAGTATGCCAGAGCCATGATCGGACTGCCTGCTCCATGTCATTGTCGCTGCGGAAACTGTGCACATTCCTTAAATGCGGGGGAGGGGGTGGGGTGGCCTGGTTTGATGCCTAAAGGCATTCAGTTTTTGCAGAACTTCATACTGCCCATCGCACCATTTGCACATTACAGGAACCCGGCTGCGAGTTATGGCCACATTCCCTGTACAGTCCTGACCTCGCTCCATTAATTTCCACGTTTTGGCCATTAAAGGAGTTCCTGCCAGCATTTCAGGCTGAGAAAACTTTTTACCTTGACATTATCCAAGCACTTATGAAATGCTGGGATAAGTGCAGGGGATTATAAAAAGAAAAAAGTTTATTTTTTCCTCTCATAACTGTTTTGTTATTCTGTAAACAATAATACACAATAATGTACAACTTTTGAACAAATAAAAATTCCCAGTTCGACCGGAACACCTTTTGTACATAAAGCTTCTACCAGGAAAACTATTTACAGTCATCATCTTACAATTAAATCTGGCAACTCTGAATATTATCACTTCGAAAAATTCACCTGAAATATTAAATGTACTTACTTAAGTTGAAGGAAAGGTTGTATAAAGGTTGTGTATCTAAATTTCCAGCAGTATTGGATTCCAGAAGATGAACACACTAAAACCTTATAATTATAGTTTTAATTACTGCTGAACAACAAACTGCTGACACTGTGTATTTAAGCTGTGTATGGAAGTCAATTTCGAGTCCACTGCTTCAGCATCGTGAGCAGATAGTAGATATCAGCACACTTCTGTTTAACCCGACCTTCACATAAGGTGCTCGTACAAACAGGACTGTCAGATACTTTCTGCACTGTATTTAAAACAAACAAACCGTTACATTACAGAACAGAAATGATGAAACAGCCAACTGAAATTCGAATGGGAAGCACTACAGCCTTAAGATAAGAATTATTAGTCGGTGTCACTGGTCATATGATAAAGGTTCTACACAGACACATTTTGATCACATGGCCCACTCGTTAATCCAGCAAAAACTGACAACTATACAGTAAAAAGAAATGAAATGATAAGAGCACATGGATTGTGGTACAGTGTGGCTCAGGAGTGTTTATTCAAATTCATGATCAATAATGGCACACTCGGCACTCAGTGTAGTCATGAGCAGCATGGCAAGCCTCCAAATTTCATTACCACAGAAATGATTTGACTCGCTCGGTGTGTGAAGTGATTCACGGCTTAAAGGGCAACACTGTTAGCTACTATTTGCACACACAGCACTCTTTGTGTCACAGCATGACACGGGTGCTAAAGCAAAAATCAGAATCGGGTTTTATTCGCCAAGTACGTTAAGACACACAAGGAATTTGGTTTCGTCTGTTTGTAGCTCTTAGAGTACAGACAAACATAAAACACTGTACAAGTAATTACACAACATCATGAAATGGCCATTCAAAGGCCAAGATTTAAGAGAAATTAATTACTTGAATTTTTGCAACAATCACTCCTAAAACTATTGGAGATGTACAGTATCCATCACATGAACATTACAGCACAGCGAAATGTGCGTCCCTCCATGAAAAGCTATTTAGAAATATCTTCCTCATGACTGATCTTACTCTCTAATGCCAACTCTCACCAGATAACCGTACAAATACCGCTATGCATCTCTGGGAAGAACTTTCTTACAACAGCAGGTTGTAGTGTCGAAGTACAAAGAAAGCCAGTACCCAACAGTTTGACTGGTGACATTAAGTTAGAGAAAATTGAGAAGATTTATGTGATTTTCGAACAAAACAAAGAAAAAAACCTTGAGAGTCTTTTTCTAAGATTAAAATTTTCATTCTTTCTTTGTTTGCAGTCAAACTCACATGGTTGACAGACATGGCTCCCTAATTTCTCCTTGGTCTGTAGAGCCAATGATGTCTCACTGATGTGATGCTCATTCAGTAAACGACAAAGGAAACAGGCCAGTGTGTAAAAGCCACTCCTGCCATCTCCTCAGCCGAAGGCCATGTTCTCTAGAGGATGTGATGCTGGAGCATGCATTCATCAAGAGAACCTGCAATCCCAGCACAGCTGCAGGGTGGAGAGTCGGCTTTGCTGGTTTTACTTACTGCAGTAAGCCATTTGTTTGCTTTTTTCCCAGAGGCAGATACAACCTTCATGTTTGGAGACTGGAAAACACTATAGTCCAGCCTTCTGACAACGAAGCTGTGGAACGAATGGCATAATTCGTGAGCAATAACCTCCGGGAAGACTGCAAAGACATAATCAGAATTGTTGCACCCAAGCTTTTAAGATGCACGACATTTCGATCTTGCTCGGATCGATTATGTTAAAAATAGATAGGAACAGCTTGAAAAATTATTCAAGAAATGCCAACATGGTCGTTTAACTAAAGTCCTGACTGAGCAAGGGGCTGCTGAGTAGCTCATTAAATCTGCTGCAGTCTATAAAAAAATCCAAACACCACACTGTTTTTATGCATACCTAAACCATAAGCAAACCAAACAGAAGTGTGAATAGGGAGGATGTCACATTTTGGTCAAAATGGCAATCATATTAAATGTACATTTTAATGTAGATGTTTTAAGAATAGGGTACAATACAGAATATGTCTAAAGTGTAAGTGTCATTCCTATAACAACACACTGGACGAAAAAAAAAAAGGCACAAAGGCACCAACTGAGAAACCGAAGTAGCTTCAATCAGTATGGAAAAAACACCATCACCCACTTTCCTCGTGGATCGGCATGAAACAGTAGTCATGCATGCATTTTTTTTTTGGTAAGCTTTTGGAGATCTGTGCTTGGGCACAGTAACCATGAACCAAACCTTATCCAGAGTAGCACACAACAACAAAATCAGTATTATAGAGGAATATACAGCGGTGTAGTAACACTTGTTAAAACTTCTCATCTATTATCCTAACAGTCATGAGCATAAAGCTACATGCTACACAGCTGTTATGACTGCCTAACTTGGGTACGGTGAGATTTGATTTAGTCTCAGATGCGAGGCAGATCGTATGAAAAATAAAGCAAAGACTAGAATACACACTCCCTGCAAAGCCACCCACATGTACAGAAAAAATAAAAAATAAAGCTTCAACTCTGGTAAAGTTAAGCTGCCCACACAGCCCAGAGTTCCTCAGCTCCACGTATGTGCTGCATGTTTCATAAGACCATATCGTCGTCAAACGACAAGCTAAGTACGACTCAACAAGTGGGTGAAATTTTTATCAAACACATCACTGACTAAACCATTAACATTTCTAAATTAATCTGCAAGACCACGCAGTTCAGCACAGCAGAGTGAAAAGAACATTTCTAATTAAGAGTGAAAGCAGCCTTACCTCAGCCCTGCCTGTATCTTCCAAAAGCAAGTCAAGTCTGTGGAAAAGGATGTGCAGATGGATAGAGATGGCGAGTGACGGGGACGGAAAAAGGAGAGGAATGGAAGGGAGGGGCTTACATATGACATATCTTTCCACTAAGAGAGAACTGGCACATGCAGTTTCACTCGAATGCCACAGAAATAAGACAAGACAAGGCCCATGGCAGGAGAGGAGAGAGAAAAGAGAGGAAGTAAGTAAGAAAGCATAAAAGTGACAGAATGAAATGCGAGAGTAAGACCACCAACTAGAGGGAACGCTTAGTTTGTGTGCAGGGATTACTCTCCATGGGCATAGCTGTGAGCGATTGAAAGAAAGGGAGCACGATTGTGTGCGTGTGTGTGTTTGTTTATGCACGCATTATCATCTCAGAAATGTCACGTCTACATACGAGGGGATGAGAGCAGGAAAAAGCCCCGCCTTCAGCAAAGCCAGGGGTCATAACAAGGACACTGATCCTCTTAAGACCTCTTATGTCATAAAACCTGTTGTAATCCCCAAGATGTATAAAGTAGAAACGGAATAATAAACCCAAAATAGACGAACTGTCTGTCTGCCTTGTGGTCAAACTGTGGAGAAGCTTGTCCACAAACACACAGACGCACAACATAGAATTACAGTTAAGCTGTTTTTGTGCTGCTTTAAGTGCTGCACCAGGAGCTATTATTATAAGTCAGAGGGCATTGTAGTGTTTGTGTTTACTAAGCTGCACATCTGAAAATCACACAGAAGCAAGGTATGATTTAATTTAAAAAACTCAGACATGTATAGCAACTTTGACGGACAGACCACAGGTTGTCTGTGGGTGAAATCAAATCCTACTCACAGGCTGCGCTGAAAACACCTACGAACAATTAACAACACAAAGTCTACGTTCATGTTCTAACAGCACGGATCATCTCACCTAGTTCTGATATGTCCTGTAGGACTGAAGCAATATTTACTTGTCTGCTTGCTATAGTAACAGATCAGATCAGATCAGATGAATGTTAAAGTAGATAAAATCACATGTTCTACTTTTAAACATTTCAGATTATTAGTTTTTCTGCCCTTAAATCTACGTATCTACATTCGTTCATCTTCTATGCCGCTGGAGGCATAGAAGATGAACTTTGGGAGACTTTATCCCAGGAGACTTTGGGCACAAGGCTTGCGGGGTGCCAATTCATCACAGGACGCACGTGCACACACACACACACACACACACTATGGGAATAACAATTAGCCTAATCTACATGTCTTTGGACTGTGGGAGGAAACCGGAGTGCACGGAGGAAACCCACCAAACACGAGGAGAACATGTAAACTCCATGCACACAGACCCGAGACGGAAATCGAACCCAGACCCTGGAGGTGAGAGGTGACTGTGCTAGCCGCTATGCCGCTGAAGGAAATACAAATGCACTCACATAATAAAATGTGTTCTAACAGAGGATTCTGTGTGACAATGGATACATGTATTCATTGTAGAAAATGACAACAAAAACCAGAGGATGGTGTAATCTGTACTGGCTGCCGCTTTTACTGCAGGTTCAACAGTTTGATTGTGTATGTGTGTATATATACAGTGTGCACTATCTACCAAATTACTATATTTCTTATGAGTCATTCTTGTCTCAAAAATCTGAACCTGATAAAACATATGGGCCAAAAAGGTCCCCTTTGAATGCCTGGGAGATTGCTCTGGAGGACGGCCTTGCTGTAGCTGTTTTAGGAGATACTGCAAGCACTGCTGATATCCCCGTACTCCCAGTGCTGTCTGATATCGGAAAGCGTCCCACACTTTGCACAAAATGTCAAAAAGTTACATGAACTGCTTGTTCTCATTCAAGTCATATGACTGCATTCTGGATATATATATCTGATCTTTTACCACATACAGTGCGAGTGTCTCAGAGTGTCTGGAAAACACAAGATTTGTGAGTTCAGACAGGCCTAAAAAAATCTGATTAGGGTAAAAAAAAGTAGGATTAAGTCACTTCAGACTGGTGATGTAACACATCCTAGTCATAGGTTGGATTTGAAACTGCATATAAGTGTAGATTAACTGATTATAGTTTTTTTTTTCTGTTAAAGCAAATAATCCTCAAAAAAAAACCTTGCAAAAATCTGACTGGAGATAACCAAAAAATAGATGACACCAATATTAAAAATAAAATCTTAGCCCATTAGGTTCTCTGTATCTCAATTTCTGTAATCCAGACATGAGCACATTAAACTTCCTGTGTAATGTTCTTGGTGTTTGGTACATTTTACATCCTGCACTCTAGATTATCAAAAGGAAAACAACTTTATAAAACTGTTTAGAGTATGATCTAATCATTATCAAGTAAGTTGTTTATGAATAATTTTACTTTTTCATATCTCCACTCAGGGTAAGACGAAGTACTTTACAGAGACTTGAACTAGACCATTTTTAAGCTATGTGTAAGCAACATTTGGAATCTTTTATCCCTTAGAGGTTCCCTACTACGATGCCATCATTCTCTAACACAGATTCTTTTTACAATGTAGAAAGAAGTAAAAATCAGGAAACACATACAGAAAATAGGTGTGTCCAAACTTTTCTGAATTATACAACTGACTAAAACTGAGTATTAGGTCAGAGAAATGTATACCGCACAGACACACACACAGATCTCTTTGTATTAATACAGGAAAAGCTTCGCGTAAAAAGTGTATAACAGTCTACATAATCTATACGATATATATATTTTTTGTCGGTGCAAGGTAACAATGCTGCTGGAAAAGCAAACTATCCAAAATCTGTGCCTGTCGTTTACAGGATGCGCTACGACACTATGTTGGGTCCTTGTACCTCAGCGACAACAGCTAGCGCATCGTTACTAATCAGTTCCCTGGCTAAACACCTCAAGCAAACGAAGTGAAGTGTGTCCTCCACAGTCTGTCACTCCCTCCCTCAAGACACTGAGATTCTGGAGACGCAGAGGGACAGAGAGAAAAAGACAAACAAAGTTGAATGTTTAAGAAAGAACCCCCCGATCTCGCTATACGTTATATAAATGTCTGAGAGATAAGGAGGACATTATTTCCTTGCTTGCATCCCTCAATATCCCTTAAGGTAAAATTAGTTCCACTTCCAAGAGCATAGCATTTTCTCTGTAAGAATTTGGTCCAGATGGCTAGAAAGAGAGCAAAAGCAAGTGATGCTGATAATCAAGTGCCTCGCAAAACGAAAAGGCACAATGTCTTTCTTCCATGAAAGAAGGTAAATATGGCACATGCCTGTGAGAATCGTATAAAGTGCAGAGAAAGAAAACTGCAGTGGCTCCCATGAGAAAAAAAACCCCAGAAACACTGAAGTACACAAGCTGGCACGAAAATTTAGCCAATTAAATAGGGACAGACTGGCATTCAAAGTCATAAGCCACAAAACTCGGGATGAAGACTTAATTCACTGACTGTGAAACAGTGGGGTTTACGTTTAGAAATTATCCAAAATGATAACCCAGCATTATTTCACAGACATATCAGGCATTTTAAGTGGCTAATTCTAGCATATTATCCTGCTAATGAACTTGTGTAAGCGGTCTACTTTTATGTTATATTTTTGTTGTGGTGGTAGTAATTGCAAAAGTGACAGCACCATGTTATTTTCTCTCGTTAGTGTCGGTTAATTTTTTGGGGGGGTAGAAGACACTGTTTAGATTATATAAGGGTTAAATTATCCGCAGTCTGGCTTTAAAATTTATTTTAGTAACTTTTAGAAAAGACAAATACATAATTTTTGGACAAAATCCACTCGCTTTTCAATACACTTTCAACAAGCTTTTGTATTCAACAGCAGCAGTGACTTAGGGCAGAGCCTTGAACAGAAAGTGCTGATAAGACAAGAGGCAACATATGTTTTAATATAACCAGTGTGCTAACCTTTTTTTTTTTTTTTGAGTAATTGTATGAATTCTAAATGCTTTTCCTAAAAAAAAAAAAAAATAAATAAAAAAAGTGTGGTAGATGAAGGCTGAATGAAAGAAGGTGGCCTGGTCTGGTGAGTCAGGCTGTCCTTTACATCACGTGAACAATCAGGTGTGTGCGCATGACTATCTTGAAGAGGTGGCACTAGGATGAGAAACAGGCAAGCTGGCACAGGGGGTGTGATACTCTGGGAAATGTCCTGGGTCCTGCCATTCATGTGAGGGTTACTTCGACACGTCCCACCTACCTAAACGTTGCTGTGGACCGAGTACGCTCTTTCAGGACAACGGTATTCCCTAAAGGCAGTGGGCTCTTTCAGTAGGATAATGCACTCTGCAACACTGCAAAAGCTGTTCAGAAATAGCTTAAAGAACATAAACAGTTCAAGGTGTTGACTTGGCCTCCAAATTTCTCAGATCAAACAGAATTGTGCTGGAAAAACAAGTCTCCTCCATGGAGGCCCCATCTCACATCTTATAGAACTTAAAGGATCTGCTGCTAAAACTGCGGGTGAAGTTTATGGGCTTGCTCTCAGACAATATTTGCGTCTCTATTTTATGTTGTATAGATAATTGGATGTTATATCTGATTGTTTTACCTGCAGAAATATAATGTGTGTTCTATGCAATTTATGTCCTAGTGCATGGACTAAAATACAAGAGTTAAAACATTATAGATATACTGCATATAACAAAAAAAACTACACATAAGACACATGATTAAACATGGAAGTCATGACAGTTACTCCTATTACAGTAATATGAGAAGACCATACCTCATTTTCATTGTGCTTATCAGAGCTGCTTCCAGTCCTTCGGTTCGCCTGCTCCTGAGACTGCTGACTACCTGTCATCAGGAAGAGAAAAAAAGACAAACATGCACATTTAGAGCATTGCAACATTTTAATCTTTGCCCAAATATGACCAGGCGATGAAAGTACACCGATTATGCTGCTTTAATCTGTGCAGTCCTGCGGCTGTGATGGTTAAAGGCAGCCACTCGAACATAGAAATCTATTACGTGAACCTAAATACTGGACGAAAGAGCAGAAGCAAATAGAGACAGTGCCGCGAGTTCGGTCGGTGGACAGATGGTGTGGGGGACAGAATGCGAGATTGTCTTTGGCTATGCTCAGGCAGACAGGACTGTGGTCTTCTACACCATGAGACAGTGATGGCTTAACACCCACAGTATTACAGCTCACTGCATATAAATTCACAGGCTGTAGTACATCGTGGTCCACACACGCGAGAGTGTGAGAGAGCAAGCAAAGAGAAAAAGAGAGAAAAAATATATATAGAGAGAGAGAGTAGAGGCGATTAATGCGGTGTCAACTTTTAATGTTTGAATTTGGTTAAGATGCTTGCAGTGCAGCCTAGTTTTATTTAACTGTATATTAAAACACTAGATAACATTTAAATGTAAATTAAGCCACACAGTTTATAGCAGTTTCCAGGCTGTGTTCTAATTTCCAGACTGTACAATGGCTCACACTCTGAATTTGTGTGTGTGTGTGTCTGTAAACCTGAAAAGACAGAAGAAGCTGGTCACTTATCCTGCTTTATTATATAACCACCTCTTAACCCTCAGCCCTGGCGTAAAGCCCTGTATTACACTGTACCGCTCTGACACATCACGATAAAAAAAAAAACTATCCTCACGAGTGAAGCCTAATTTATGACTGCCTTCTTTTTTCTCAGGAGCGGGTTAAAGTCGTGTCCACTAGATGACATCACAGCTCTTTTTTTGTGAATGAAAATTTCTCTTCCAACTGCAACTAAGGATCTGGTGCTTGACAGTAAATGTTTCTACAAATATATTTAAAAAGCAGGACTCACCTGGCTCACTGCTCTCCGTGGGCGAGTCTTCATGGCGCAAAAAGAACTTCACTTCCTGTTTCCTTGGGCCCCATTTCTGCAGGTGCTCGAACATCATGTGGTCAAAGGGAATTGCTCTCTCTGCAGGGAAAGACACAACAGAAGATAAAGCCGTGGATTTTATGAAAGATAAAAAAATAAAATAAAATTAAAAAAAACAGACTCCATGAAAAACATCACTAGATCAACAGGAAACAGACGTGAGAGGCTGAAGATGACACAGTGCTGACAAAAGTACAAAGCTCAAAGTCCATCTCCATTACATCAAAAGCAGACACTCTTTCCTGAATCTTTTCTTAGAACTTGGGGTCTAACTAAGGGGCCCGGAGGAAGAAAACAAAGAAAGGGAAAAAGAGCCACACCTCAATCCACAGGGGGATGGAAACACACAGACGCATGTATCAAAGATTTATGTGTGGCTTCCTGCCAGAGGAATGCTGTGAGGTAAGAAACAGGGAGATGCAGAGGAGAAAGCAGGCTAGTGAAAACAAATCCATTCTTCCAGGAGCAGGTGGAGAGATGAAATTGGGACAATGTTAACAATTCTGTATATTATTATATATTCATATATTATTATATATTCTGTATATTAACTTTGTGCATCTTGATTTGTCTTATTTCTAACAAGGCACTAATTGTAGTCTTTCATCAACTGTAATTAATTAGAGTAGATCATACTCTCATGTAACAAGTGATTAAGAACCCGTTTGCAACTAAGCCTCGTGGTGTGAATTATTCCACAAGCTGAGGACTGGCGGATAACAAATGGATGATGAGCAGCAGCAAAATAAATTAAAGATGAGATTGAGAATGTACACGCATCAGTCATAATATAAAAAACACTGACAAGTGAGATGAATAAAACTGATTAATTAGTTATAATGGCACTTGGGTTATATAACGCAGCAGGTAAACAGACAGTCCTTAAAGTCAAACATTTAGCAAAGGCTAAACTATGATGGCTAGACAACTGGCTCAGAGCATCTCCAAAACCGCAGGTCGTGTTGCAGGTATATTTCTGGTCTGTGGTAGTTAGTACCTACAGAACATGGTTTAAGAAAAAACATCTGGTAACCCGGCGACACAGTCATGGTCGTCCTAGGCTCACTTACGCACCAAAGGCTAACCCACCTGGTATAAAACCCACAGAAGAGCTACTGTAGCACAAACTATTAAAAAAAGTTAATGCTGGCTCTGATAAAAAGGTGTCTGAACACACTGTGCATCACAGCTTGCTGAAGACTGGTCAGTGGTGACCCCCGTCCACCACTGAAAGAAAGTACATCAGAACAGAACCATTGGGCAATGTAAAACTGTGGCCTGGTCTGATGAATCATGTTTTCTTACGTCCTGTGGATAGCCCAGTGTTTGTATCTTGCATACCTTGGGAAGACATGGCACCAGGATGCAATATGGGAAGAAGACAAGCCCCCATTGGCACCGCAATACTTTGGGCAATGTTCTGCTTGGAATCATTGAGTCCTGGTTTCTATGTAGATGTTCCCTTAGCCCATACCAGCAGGCATTGGTGGTTACATGACATGCAAAAGAAGTCCTAACCCTAGGTTTGATTCCCAGCCGATGCCCAAACCCCCAGTCACTAGATGCCAAGGCCGGATAAAATGGGAGGATTATGTCCATTGTAAAACCTGTGTGATGTGCTTATATAATCAAGTCCAATCCATGAAGGCCCCATTATGTTATTTACAGGACACATGACACATCTTTAGGGGTCAGAGTTCTTTTGGTGTCACAAATGGGACCGAAATAATATTATTTAGTATTCGCACGGGATAAATATTATCTGGGGACCTCGTGTGATTTAGAAATTACCCCCCTCATATCTGAGTCTCGTGTGGCGCATTCGCATGGGATAAACGAAGCCTGCGATTTAACTTGAATTTACTGACTTAACTCACGGATATACAGTATATATCCCAAAGTGTGTGTCTCTTAAGAGTGTGTTGCGATGAAAAGAGGAGGGGAATGTGTGTGTGTGTGCAGGCGTATGCAGACGGTGTGTGAGGCAGAGAGAGAATTTATGGATGTCCGTTAAGATGGATTAAAAAAAAGAAACAAATATAGTTAACGTGTCATTTACATTTCATCGGGTTCAAATCTAATAGCTCGAGCTGTACGCTTGATTTATCTGCAACACATTAACCTCGAATGACGTTAATGACCTGCTTAATTGTGCACCATTTTGAATAGCCTATTGTTTGGAAATGTCATTATAGGTCTAGCTGTACGAAATAAACATCAGAGTGTTTATCGCATCCTGCTGTACATGTCATCCATCACTTTCTAATCATTCTTTTTGCTTTTGTTCTTCTGATGGTTTTAAGATTTCACTTTCTGCAAATTGTATTGTTGTGTATAGTGATATGTGACACAGCACCCAGAATACGTCCAAAGCACTCCAACCTGGCCTCCATTCTTTGCGGACAATGGAAAAGATGCGCAGAAAACAAAAACCTTGATAATTTTATATACGACCCCGCCAACTACTGGCCAAATCACAGACATGCTGATTCGCACAGGAGTAATATTATCCCAGGACCTTGGTGTTCTGTGCAAATAGGACATCAGACAGGTGGTATAACTGTTATGGCTGATCTGTGCAAGTGAAAGCAGAATACTGCAGCAGTCACTACAGCATATAATGTGTTTTGCTCCTGGAGTGCATAGACAAATAGCGTGATGCGTGTCCTGATTTCTCCCTTCCCCTCTCCAGCAGTAGAATTGCCTCGCATTAAACCCAACCTGTTTGACGAGGCATAATAATGCTCAACCCTTAACCCGGCTCCACATCATCCTTCTATCAGGCGTACCCCTGGGGAGGTGTTTTTAATTTCCTCCACTGGTACACTGTCAGCACAGGACCGGGTTACAGGCAGATTGTCTCCCTGAAGAATTGGACACCTGCACACCATCAGCTGCTCTTGGACAGTTTTAAGGTGCGATCAGTAACATGTTGGACCAACAAATACAGGCTAGTCATCCCCTTAAAGCTGTACAATGGGCGATTTGACCCAGAACGGCCTGTTGAAGAATAAACATGCAAGATGGAAAGGGGACTGGTCTAGTGTTCAGTTTTGGGGGACATTACTTTTTAGAGTAACTAATTACATTACAAAAGTAAGCAGTTACGTTACAGCGTTACTTTCTGATAAAAGTAACTAGTTAGAGTACGTTTCCATTGCAGAATATAAAAACTTCTTTGTGATTCCTCATGCATGTTGTTTTAGTCAAGACCTTCATAATTATTTTACCATCATCACTCAGCGAAGTTTTGGCCCATAATCTGTTGACCACTAATACACCTCTCTCACCTATGCGGTTTCGAGCGTTGGCCGTAAGTACGGTTCGTCATAATTCACCACGAGTTTTGGTGCTGTGATTAGGTTTCCATCTTTTGGTGCGTCGGCCCTCGCATAGTCAAACCGCATAGGTGAGATAGGGGTATAACAGCAGCAATAACAAAGGGGGGCGAGTTATCGGGGGCAGGGCTTATAGGACAACTTACACCCACACACATGGATTGGAAATCACGGCTGTCTGGCTCACGGATTACATAAATTGTCTGAATAACGGATTACATTTTTTTAAAATATAACTAAATAACCGAGTCTTTAAATGGTGGACCTAACGCGTTGGACTAATCGTTACATCCAAAAATTGGTCCAATCCAAGTACTCGAACACGTTACTTTGTAGACAGAAGGAAAGACAAAGATATTTCTAGAGAAGTTTCATGTAAAAAGTTTAAGGTTTAAAATAGTGACTTAGAGAAACGCTCGGTGAGGTTAGCTGTGAATGTACTGCACATAAATAAAGCAGCACATTAAATGATACCAATGACATCCTATGGACTGTCTATTAATGCCTTATGGATTGGCATTTTGCAAGGGATGAAATGACATTTTGTTGAATATGGCAATGACTGTAGCAATGACTAAGGGTGGGGGAGGTTAGGTGGGAATAAGATGACATTCCTGACATATGAAGTGTATACAAGGCGCACAGTTCCTCTGAACTCCGTCTCTTTTGTTCAGTAACAGGTCTGTAGTAAAACCTAAATAACAACACTAGAGGGCTGTAGTCTTACTCCGATACTCAGGCTAGAGCATAAACGCTACAGTACAGTAGTCACTAAATCGGAATGGGCACATCGCCGCGCACACCGCCGTTTAAAGGCGGTAGCGGGCAAAATAAATCAGTTGCATTTCAAAGTCAT
>JAQQZT010000020.1:6217970-6240364 GCA_030068275.1 Clarias platycephalus | reverse complement strand
TGACTGTAGTGTGTGTGTGTGTGTGTGTGTGTGTGTGTGTGTGTGTGTGTGTGTGTGTGTGTGTGTGTGTGTGTGTGGTATGAAATGAAAGACCGAAAAGTGCACCTTGAGGAATGACAATGCAGAGAGCTTTTACTAAAAGGAGAAAAATCCCCCCTCAGGAGATTTACACGAGTTTGCAACATGCACAACACATGAGAAAGCTATAGACCAGAAGAGATTACTACCCAAATATAAACCTACATCTGTAATCAAGAATTGATTTATTCGTTTTAAGTGATTTATGTGACAGGTTTTTCTCTCTGCATGTTTTGTCCACATCAGTGAGCATGTTTTCCGCACTAGACACAATGTGATAAAAAGAGCTGACTCTCAATGCCAGGCTCTCTGTCCTGCTCCAAAGCCCTTGATAAAATTTCAGTTCAGAATGTAGGTATGCAAAGTAATGATTTATCAGTATATAGTATATCTGGCTCAAATAACAGATGAAATAGCAATTAACCATTAGACCTTGTTACAATGATTTAATTTAATTTTTTTATATAGTTCTAATAAATAAAGTTTTAAAAACATTTCCATAGACATATAACACTTAGCATAAAGATCACACGGGTTAAAGAGAACTCGGGGATGAAACACAGCATTGTTTCCTCATTTAGAATTGATTTCATGAAATCATTTATTATCATTTATATCACTAAAAATAAAGCCTTTGTTGGAACTTACAAATATTCTCTCAAAGCTATGAAAAAAAAATGTCAAAGAACTTTTAAACCTGCGTTAGTTTGCATTCAAGCAAGCATTGGCTAGTCTTCATCATTTACTGTTAGTCATTGTTAATTTGTTGTCTATTGTCTGAACAAGATCTTTAGTTAAAACTCAGTCACACACATGAGCATTTAACATAATCTGCACTATGCTGTCTTTCTTTCATTCTATACATCAATTGTGTATAGTATGATTTTTAAATTAATTAAGATTTGAAGTTTTCCTTGAAGAGTCAAATATTTGGGTCATTATCAGACAGAAAAATAACCTGAACAAGTTCCCTGATTAAGACAGCATGAGCTGCTGAAAGTTTCAGGATGAGGTTCCCGCACTCCTATGATTTAAACTCATTGCGTTTCAAAACATCCGATGGTTCATCTAAACCGTGGCTTCTTAAATCCAGTACTTGGGTTCAGCACCATAAACAAATCAGACCCATGTCTCGGGTCAAGAGGGCAGATAAACTATGCTGAAGCAGATCAGATTCCTACAGTTCTGTCCCCACACTGAAAATATTGTGTGAAAAGAACAAAATAAATGCATTGTAAAAAAAAACAAAAAAAAACAAAATAAATAAAATAAAATAAATATATATATATAAAAAAAAATTTAATTCATGTATCGCTGTCTTTTTTCCCGCCATTGTGGAACGAAAAAACCAAAGCATGTGTAATTCAGATGTCTGCCCGGTTAAGAAACAGTGGCACTTGTTCTTCTTCGATGAGATCAATGAGAACAATGGGTATGACGCGTGTACGACTGCCAGCAAACGACTGCAGAACACACAGTCAGCACTATTACCCTACGTATCCTTAATATTAATACATCAGCCTTCATCACAGCAACCAATTCTACTGAGTGCAATAAAACAAAGACTATTTCATCATGTAGAAGAACAAGTGCTAATACCCTATAAAGATTTTCAGTGATTTGGGGAGTAAGTTAAACTACAGAGTCCGTAAAGTGCACAGTAAAAAAACAAAAAAAACAAAAAAATGTTTTATATATTTATTTATTTATTTATTTTTAACAAACTCTCACTGGTCCTGAGCCAAAGACAATACAGTATGTGAAATATTTGAAATTTGAAAACAGCTATATCTTGAAAACATATTACTTTTTTGTCTATGTATGCTTTCGACAGATAAAGTTTAAGTTAAAGAATTAAAACCTATTAAGAAGTATTAATAAAGACTTTCTTCTAGTAGTATTAAAACTTTATTCCCACTGGTTTTCAGACAGCAGTTCTTCTCATTAGAAGCGAGTCTAACATGCACTAAGCATTAGCACAACACTTCAACAACAATCATGTAAACAGTTTAATAAAATACCAATCAGAAGATACAAGTTGAAATCATCCAAACTCTCATGAGCCAGCGGACAAAATAAAAACAAGTGAGATATTGAGCTGAAGTTTTGACACATTCACACCGAGACCTTAACCATGCTCTTCCATCCTCAAACACTTACATCCCACCTCTAATAACCCCATGGTATATCGTAGCGTCATGGCCTCTTCTACCCTGTAGGCCGAACAAGAGCATCACCTTTCTCCACTTGGCTGTAGTCCGTGCTCTCCTGCGCTCCCTCTTCACGTGTCGAACGTGCTCCTTCCCACAGCTCTTATCCTTAGACAGGCTGACTAGACCACGAAGGACAATAGTTACGAACCGCTTCATCCTGCAGGTGTCTAACAGTCAGCACAAAGCTACAAGCACTACTACATCTCACTACACTCCTCTGCTCTCTGCATTACATGCACACTCGGGGTAGTAAGCAAATTGCCTTGCAGTCTTCCTGCAGAGAGAAGCCTTTAAGAGTCATGCTCACTATGGACTGCTGAGAGAGAGAGAGAGAGAGAGAGAGAGAGAGAGAGAAAACAAGGAGGGAGCACTTCTCATTAAAATTGTAAAGCCTCATCCAGAATAAGACAATGCCAGACCTAAACAGAGAGGGAGCAAGACAGACGTCGGTAAATGTATGCATGTCTTGCTTCCATGGACAATGCAAACCTATCACGCTAATGGGTTGAGAAATCTCTGAGCAAGCTGTGTGTATGGAAGTGCAGATATCCTTTAAGCTATGCACTATAACAGTACAGACTTCAAACTTAAACATACACAGATCGGTCATTATATTATAACCAGTAAAAAGTAAAGTGAGTACTGTGGATTATATCGTTACGGTTCCATCCGTCAAGGGATAGTGAACAGTCAGTTCGCAAAGTTCCAAACTGTTATCCAGCAACTCGTGTGATGTTAC
The DNA here is from genome assembly GCA_030068275.1 of Clarias platycephalus. Taxonomy (NCBI): domain Eukaryota; kingdom Metazoa; phylum Chordata; class Actinopteri; order Siluriformes; family Clariidae; genus Clarias; species Clarias platycephalus. The sequence continues at coordinate 6,237,334 of JAQQZT010000020.1, read as the reverse complement.
TGTTATGCAGTGGTTAGCTCCTACCAAAAATGCTCCAAGGAAGGACAACCCGTGGTCTGATGACATGGTGATGCCAAGGCTCTCTGATGCACACTGGGAGCGAAAGCTGGTCTGTCCGGTCTGATCCAAAAGAAGAATTTTTCAGCACACTCAGCTGAAAAACTGAATGCTGGCTACGACAGAAAGGTGTAACATCGCATCAAGTCCACCGTCGTAAGCATGTGCAGTGGGCAGGTGAGCATCATAACTGCCTCATGGAGCAATTGAAGGAGGTGGCCTGGTCAGATGAATCACTATTTCTTTTATATCATGTGGACGGTCACGTGCGTGCTCGTCATTTACCTGGAGATGAGATGGCACCAGGATGCATGATAGGAGGTAGGCAAACTGGCTGAGGCAGTGTGACGCTCTAGGCGATGTTCTGCCAGGAAAGCACCTACCAAAACATTGTCAGAACAAGTACACTCCTTTATGAGAACAGTATTCCCCTAAAAACAGTGTTCTCTTTCAGCAGGATATGCACCCTGCTGTACTTCAAATATTATTCAGGAATGGTTTGAGGAGTTCAAGGTTTTGACTTCATCTCCAAACCTCCCAGATTTCAATCTCATCGAGCATCTGTGCAACGTGCTTGAAAAACAAGTCAGATAATATGAATTTAACACCCCACACCTTACGGGACATAAAGGTTCTGTTTTGGTGCCGGATACCCAGCACACATTTATGAGATCTTGGGGAGTCCATGACTAAGAAGGGTCAAAAGTGTCGTGTTGTAACACTGACTGTAAACTGACATTCTTGAAAAACTTTTTCTACCGTATCCAGAAACGTAATGACTGGATTACACGTAATAAACTCCTAATTACGGTTCTAGTTCTCCCACGGTCAATCACAGATCTTTGTTGACTGCAGCCTGTACACATTCGACATCAAGTGTTCTGCTTGCTGCAGGTCTTCCAAAACATGGATCGCTTAACAGATTCTCGACCATATTTGAAGTCGTTTTGCCACACTTTTATTTGCGCCATAGTTTCCACAGAGGAGTATCTATCTTGATGCAAAATCTGATGCTCTCCTCACTGAAGTCATTTTGAGTGCGATGGCCACACAGTACACGTGCTCACTCAAGGGCATCGTACAGTTAAGTCGTCGTGGTTCATGCATGCATATTCCAGTTCACTCTGATGTAACCTGGCAGCCAATGAATGAATGTTGCGCAAAGTGTTCTCGTTTGCAATGGCTGGATTTTTTTCCAAACAAACTTGCCAAAAATCAGAGGTTACACACGTGTAAAAATCCTTTTGCCATTCATTACAGTGTATAAACCCAAAGACTACTGGACGCTAAAAGACTGATGGGTGTTATAGCTGATTTTATGGTTGTTTAAAAAATAAAAACCATTAAACTGCACTTTTATACCAACAAGTTGTGGATAAGTGCTGCAGGAAAGAAGAGGCTGCTGAAAGCATCTCCAGAACTTCACTGTTCGTGACTGGAACTACATTTGGTTTTCATGTTGTTGTTAGGCGAGACCAAAATACATACATAGAAAAGCGCCCAGTTCCCCACTGTAAACCATGGATGAGGTCAGTGAAGACTGGAAGCTGATGACTCTGGATCTCTTGTGAAGACTGATGACATCAATTCAGTTTTAACTGTACATTATAGCTCTTTTAATAAATTGACAGTCACAAAGCAGTTTTACAGAAATATATTCAATCAGCATAGAAATTCTAAATATAATAATATATGCCTAATGGGAAATCGATGTGACGGTGGAGGAAAAAAAAAACCTGGTGATGGCATAAGAAAGAAAGAAAGCTTGAGAGGAACGTAAAAGTGAAGCCATCCTCAATCTCAGTTCTTGTACACTTCAGTCAAAAACCAATCACGACCACGAATATCCTCAACAGTAAATCAAACAGAAGTGGTTTTAAAATGGTCTGGATTTGAACACAGTGGTTTGAATTGAAGGGACAAGCATGAAGAAGTGTATTGAAATCCTTCTACAACGGTCTCCAACAAGTAGAGACATAATACAGGAAGAGGCTCAGTCCTGTTATTGTTGCGATCCCATGGGCATGTCTCAAACAAAATATTTGAAAGGAGCAAGTTTTTAAAGCAAGTCTGCTATTGAGAATTTTTTTTTTTTTTTTTTTTAACAATTTGTATTGCAATTCTTGAAGGCTACGTTCAACATTACAAGCCTGTTGCTCAAGTCCGATTTGCAACTTCAGATTTGCATGTTATGATGGTTCACATTCATAATTACAAAGTAACTTTAATCTTAATGTGGGTGCGTATGTCCTCTAAAACAGCACACATGCAAGTCTACTAATTACCATCTTGAGATATATAAATTAAAAAAATAATTTAAAATAAATTGGAGTCAGTTTGGCATTAAACGAATTGCCACACAAAATAATTGTGGTATGTAAACTGAATCCATTTGCCCCCATTTCTAATATGTCTTCACTTATTGCATCGATTCGTCTTACAAATATTAATTTTGGCTGATTCTCATAAAGGGTACCAACAATTCTGGACTGCACTGTAGGTGTTGCTAATCCTCATGCAGGTGGGAAAAAAAAAGAAGACACAGGTGCAGGTCCACACAGACAAACACACACCCCGGAAAAAATACTGAAGTTCAGACAAAAATTAATTGACTAAAAGTTTAAACAAATCCCTACTGAGCCAAAAGAGCACAAAACTTTTTAAAAACAGGATTTATGAATAATGCACAAATCCTCACTGAGATCACAGAGAAACCTTGAAGACTTATCCAGACGGATATTAATAATGAAAGTTAATTTAACTCCACATCAGCAAGTTTCTTCCTCCAGAAATAAAAAGTAGTCGAAACAGAGCAGTGATCTGTATGTTACCCAATCTGTGTCCTGAGAGAATACACAAGGTCAAATGCTGTCCAATTTGCACCACTTGAGAGCGAACATTATGTCGCATCTTGTTTTGTGCACACAAAATGACATGCTCATGATTGAGACCACAGGACATCTAGGGCTTCCCACAGATCTGACACACTCGGGACTTGTGGACCAAACAATATTTGACAATTTTTTTTTGTTGTTGTTATAGAGGGGGTGGGAGGCATTACCAAAACACACAAATACAATATATTACTTTACTTACAAACAGCCAGTAATAGTTTAGTTGCATAAAGTCTCATCCAGCAGGAGCTTTGTAAACCTAAACACATTCTTACATACATTATAGGCCAAAGCATTTTCTTCTTGGCTTGGAGTTTAGCTCCCTGAAGACAAGCGAAAACGATTCACAGCAGTTTGGTTCTTGTGCCAACAACTGACCATACTAATGCTCTGAACTGGCAACGAGTTCGCTCTAAGTCCTGGCAAGAGTTATAGCGCACATGCTGTCACTGCTAGACTGTCGAACTACAGAGACATAGCCTGTGTTAATGCTTTCATATGTTTGAAAACTACTGTGTTGGCTGATCTCAATTTGAAAACTAGTTTACAAATGCCACAAAGGCGGGACTTTTTTTTTTTTTTGGTGAAATAAGAGACATTTTGGTGAAAAAGTACCATATGAAATATGCTCTGACGATAACCTTGAAAGACAAGCATAATAAATTGTAAAACCCGCTAAAAAGAAATCCTCTAAAAGCACGACGTTGTTGAAAAGCTTTCTGCATCAGCACTTCCTCTCTTTTCTTATTCAATCTTTTTATAGAAGCCGGCATTCATGTTTGAGGAGGTCCGTAATTCAAGGTCGACAACTCAGGTGCATGCATTAAGGAAAGTGAATGAACGTGTAATGTCTTACCGTCAAAGAAGGTGACGGCAAGCACAACCTTAATGTAATTTTTAAGGCCAACAAAGGCTGAGTGCAAATCTAAAGAGTTTCACCAACTCTTAAGTACAGCACGATGTTAGTCAGAGTGTGTTGCAGAATCGGGTTTCAATAGAAATGTTTCATTTTAGGGGCTGAAATGAAGATAACAGCCTGTTACAGTTTTGGCTATAGATGTTTCCCACCAGCGTTTCTAGATTTGTATACATAGAGAGAGAGAGAGAGAGAGAGAGAGAGAGAGAGAGAGATCACCAAAAGGCAAAAAGTAAGAAAGGCCATATTAAAATCTGTCACATGTCACAACGTCTGTCACATGCTTTAACCTGTTAAGCTTCACTGATCAGCCAAAACATTATCACTGATTATCTACCAGTACACCGGTGACAGGATCATGGGCACCCAAGGCTCACCCATGACCAGGACCTCCACGGACACACTGCACAAAATTATATGTTAAGAAAGTTAAAACTTTTTGAATATAGTTTAATTTATCTAAGCGTTCTTAAAACAATTACAAACATATCAAAGATATGATTAAGCTTATTTCTAGTGAAATTAAAGTAGATCTGCTATATTTTCTTGTTTTATTGGCATTTTTGTTTTATTTCGCTAGTTTAAGGATTTAATTTCTTGAAAAACAAAAAGAACAAGAATTTTTCCATCCAATTTTAGTAATATTTGGCTAGAAGCACAAAGGGAACCAACACAATACTGGCCACAATGTTTTGTGTTGTAATGTTATAGCTGATCAGTGTATGCCTGTACATACATATACACACTACCAGCCAGAAGTTTGGACACACCCTCCAATTTCCTAATTTCTTTCCTGATTCTTGTTTCTTTCTATATTGTAAAACAATGCCAAAGGTATTCAAAATATGCAATAATATCCTGGAAACAGTTGATATTGAGATGTGTCTGCGGTCATGTCCACACGTAGCCGGGTATTTTTAGCTGCGGTTTTGACCTTTCGTCCACATGCAAACACAGTTTTGGTCGTTGAAAACGGAGATTTTGGAAAACTTTGGCCAAAGTGAAGATATTTTGTGCAATAGTAGACATACATACAATAAATTAGTGCCTTTTTTTTTTTTTTACATGCTTGTACATACACATGCAGTTACTCACACATTACATTAACAAAGAGAGGTGCCTGAATGTACTACGAAGCTCACTGCTGCTACATACAAAACTCCAACAACACAGACCCCGCAGACAGCGATAGCGGTTTTGGATGAGACCCTGTTGGCCCAATGTTTTGTCTAGGCTTCTGATTGCCCCCCTGTTGATTACGGATGCTCCTAACAGCACTGAAAAGGTCGTTTTTTGTTTTCATGTGGACAAAAATATTTTTTAAACGTAGGTTGTGTGGACAGAATTATAAAAAAAAAAAAAAAAAACTAAGTAAAAAAATCTCAGTTTTTAAAAATACCTGGCTATGTGTGGACATGGCCTGCTAAAATATGCTCTGTAAAGCCTTCATAACGTTTCTAATCTGAGTGATTTCTGAGGCTGGTGACTGTAAATGAACTTCTCCGCTGGAGCAAAGGTAAGTTTTGGTTCTGCTTTTCTGGGATTAGCTTCATGAGAGACAGTCTCATCATGGTGCTTCATGGATTTTGCAAATGCACTTGACAATACTGTTCTTACAAAAACTATTCCCGGACAGGTGTGTTGTTTCATAGTTGTGAAATCTCCAGTATTGCTCTAGAATGTAAAAAATAAAATCACAAAAAAAAAAAATTAATAATAATAATAATTAAAAATGCGTGACCAAACTTTTGACCGGAACTGTATGACTGTGAGAATTTTTCGAATGGTGCTGTCTAATGATCTATCATCTCATTGAGACAGAAGCAACCAGACAGAGGTTGTAGTGCTATCATGCCTTACTACAACCTAAATTTGCTAGTTCAGATGGTTTGAAATTATCAGCTCCACGATCACTCAAAGAAATCTTTAAGGAGGTGTTTCTCCTTCCTTTTCTCAGCTACACATGCTATGCTGTATACACTGCTGCAAGGGCTGCTGGAGGAACAATTCACAGCCAAGTACAAGAGTGGCTACAAAGCGTAGCCGGAGGACCTGGCACAGAAACTTGTTGCCCCATTGACACCAAGGAGTGCACTTCAACCAACAGTACCAGAGGGAGACACATCTGAGCATGATGCTGAGAGGCTATTTCAAAAGAGGATGGTGTGCATGGAGTGTGCAGTGCCACCGTCTATGGCTGCAGACTGTTAAACAAGGCAAACATGATCATTGCAAGTCACTTTAATAAGTTAAATGTATATTTAATGTATATAAATGTATATAATAAGTTTCATGTATATTTGCACAGCCCCCAGTCAGTTTTCTTCATTTACACTAAAATTCCTAGGTTTTTCTATATTGTACAGAATATCTATTTATACAGAATATTTTTATTTTATCCTAGCTATATTTTTTTTTCATATTTTTCTTATTGATAAGCTTTTATTTTTAAGGTCACAGGCAGTCATATAAGCATTTCACTGCATATCGTACTGTGTATGACTGTGTATGTGACAAATAAAATTTTAATTTGATTTTAAAACAAGTTCGTCTGCATTTTCAGTGGCATGATGAGGATAATATACACCGAATGAACAAGCTGCAATACAGTTATATAGGTATGGTGTCAGGACACTCTCAGTTTTTATTTATTGATTCATTTAAAATATTAATGAACATTAGTCATAGGCAACAATTTAGAATAAACTGCTAATTGAACTAATTAAAACTATAACAATGAGCAATTAAAAAATGTTTGTATGGTTCATAGGATAAAAAAAAAGGTTTTAGTGAACAAAGTTCTTTTTTAAAACAAACCTTTAACATTCAGGAGGCTGTTTTGAAACAACGCTTAAGTTTTACAACAGGTTTGTTAGGTGCACTGGGTGTTAACAGGTTTTAAATAAAGTTATCCCATATTAAATAGTGTAATAGGATATGATCAGGAAGCTGTCGAGCATGCTTCTGCAAAGTCCCCCAACAACAGTGTGTTAGCCAGCACACTCAATCCCCTGCTCTCTATTGGCTGGCTGAATCCCACACGAACAGAAAGAGGAACACACTCTAGCTGACTGGCTGTGTGACACTGATGCTGCAGGGCACAAGTCAGCAAAGAACAGCGTCATGAACAGTTACTATTCAGACAGCCTGGTCAGGCCTCCCTAACTGCTCACTGGCTGTTACTGGCAGTTCTAAAAAGCAGGCAGGTCAAGGAGAAGGGATGATCAGATCAACTGTCAAAAAATTCAAATTTCAAATTTTTATTTGTCAGTTACACAGTATGATATGCAGTGAAGTGCTTACACGACTGTTTGTGACCCAAAAGAAAATTTGGGTCACAAACTTTTTTCTTAATGTAAAAAAGAATGTAAAATATAAAATCTACAGTATATATTAATTTGTTACAATTAAATAAAGTATGAATTATGAATATGTAAAAATGTACAGTTAAAAACTATTAACTTTACAAATCAACTGTATAAAGTATATGGAATAGTGTCATGGCGAGGGTATTCACACAAGAATGTTTGACCAAGTCAAAGGTAGGGGAGGGAAAAAAGAAAAGAAAAAAAAACTAATGATAGCACATCAAACTGACAAGAACCAAAACTCAGTCAGAATAATCAAGCCGAGACCCCTAAACTAAAGTGTCACTGAGATATACTGTGTGTCCAATAGTATTCAGACACCTGATTTTCACATGTATTTGTGGCTGTTCCCTAAACTTAGAACTGCCACAAAGTTAGAAGAACTTGATCATTACGAACGTCTCTGTGTGCTGTAACATTATAATATCTTTTTACTGAAGCTAGAAGGGTTAAATCCGTTCCAGCAGGACTGCGCTCCTACGCACAAAGCTGACTCACGAAAACATAATTTGTCAAGACTGAAATAAAAGGAACTCATGGGCCCTGCACCTCAAGCCCACAGAATACTTTTGGGATAAACTGGAAAGCTGACAGCACCCCAAACCTCCTAACCCAAAATCAGACTCTGACCTCAGTAATGCTCTTGTGGGTAACAGCCACGCATCAATATCAAGTGAAAGGCCTTTCCAGGAAAATGGAAGATATTATAAAAGCAAAAGGGGACTAAATCTGAAATGGGAATGTTTAAAAAGCACATATGGTTGTGCTAGTCTTGTTTCCACAAACTTCTGGTCATAGAGTGAATATGATCTGTATTATGAAAAACTCTTTTGACCAAATGTTTTTTTTTCCTTTTTCCTCTTTATACATTATAAGAAAGATCTCCTTCTAACATATGCTGAACTAGAAATGCTCCAACCTTACAATTTTCTAGAACGATCCGTGGTGGAAATCCTGGAACTATAAAGACAAGTAATCCATTCACTGGGTAAGAGCGAAGCAGCAGTTTTATTGACACTTCTACAGAAAGCCCAGTCTCATCCAGCAAACACATGCAGCATTGAGAGAGGTGCTACCATTCTTCTCTGCTGTTATATTTATACACAGACTTCTCGGCCACTATAATCTTTGCCCCTTACATTGTGTTGTCTTATCAGACAAGGAGCTTTTTTTTTTTCTTCTGTCTGCCTCAGAACAGATGTCTGCACCTTATCTTGACAGTTAGTTCCTATTCCATCTTGTTCTAGTTATGATTACATTGTCCTTCTACACTACCAGTCAAAAGTTTGGACACATCTTCTATTCCATGAATTCTATTTCTTACTACACTGTAAAACAACGCTGAAGGCATCCAGAATATACAGTATTGTTCTAGAATGGAGAAAATAAATCCAAACTTGTGGTTAAAATTCTGACTGGTACTGTACATCCCACAAGCAAGCTTTATACTTCTACAGTCTACATTAAATCACAATTAAAATATGACAGATATCACATTGATAAAGTGACAGTTTAACAAATGCCGCTTGAAAACTGTCTGTCTGCTTGTTAATATTTTTAATTTAAGATATATTTAATACATTACATTCAATTCAAAGTGGATTCTTTTACACTGTAAACATGTGCATTTCTTCTGTTTTCAGCTCTATATTTAACAGAATTTAATAAAAAAAAATATATGCAAATGAATCGTGTAAAACAAAAGTTTAAGCACCTTGGAAAGCTAAACACTACATCACAACACACAGCAGTCTAACCCTAACCCCAATCCTACCACTCCCTACTCATGCTGAGAGAAACATTTAGCATGGAACACTAAAGCATTCAAAACACACCACAACAAAGAAATCCCCACATTTTAAGGAATATGGATAAATCAGTTTCTTCTTACATATGCATTACAAACCTACATAGAAAACACATGAAGTGTCCTTGAGTAGGACGTATAGGAGACAATACATTTGCTGAAAATGCACTGCTGTACCGCAGTAACAAGCCATCTACGCTCCCTGCAAAAACAAACCGCTCCCCTCTACACACTCGTATGATCAAAACAAGCTCCACAGTCAGGTCGTAAAAACATTTTCCACAGACACACCCTTGCCTCATGCCATGTGATTCCATCCCAGCCTGTTATCAGATAAGAGATCTAAAAGAAGCTCATGTTGATGGTGTGTGTGTATGAACATACAGGGAAATTCACATGGGTAGGCCTTTTGTTTAATTGTTAGCTCTTGGCCTGTTTATCTTATTTACTCAGGTTTATCTTGGTGGTTATTAACCTGTATGGCAGCTCTATGGAGTAAACTCATCACATATTGGTGAATTCTGTGAGCTATCCGTCAATTTCTTGTTAAAGCAAGTATCTCTGCCGTAAAGAAGCCAGCAAATCATTACAACAGGAGACAGTGAGCCATTCGAAATAAATTAGCCCAAACCAGATATCTTTACCAGATATCTTTACTATTAAAATAAATTAATCAATCACAGATACAACAATGCTAAAATTGATTAAATATGGTAGTTAAAGTTCAAAAGTTAGTATTATTTCGGTGATGCTTCTCCTTAGAAGGTCCTGCATTTTTTTTTTTTCCAGATGTGATTAACAAGACAAACTGACAAATGTTATGACTAACTAAAAAGTTTCACAGACCACCTCAATATAAATCTCATTCATGAACATTTCAAAGTATTTAATGAAGAGAGTTTCTACTGGACATTTGGAGAAAGACAGCTGAATTTTTTTTCCGTCCAAATAGGGTTTTACAAAAATAAAAAAATATCCACCACTGCAACACTATTAATAATATTAGACGTATGAATACTAATTTCATCAAATCTTCGCTGGAATGTAATTTCTCAAATATGACATTTTAATTATATTAAAAAAAAAAAGACAAAGTAACAGTTCATTCACAAAATGAAAGATCTTGCATTTATTCCGGTGTTCACAAAAGTCACACCCTCCTTTTACCCTCATACTTCTTCCTGTTAGACACAGCTGCATCTTTTGCTAGACTTGCACCTGCTTTTGTACTGCAAGAAAATCCCAAGACATTTAAGCTATGTAAAATTAAGTGAAATAATTCACAGTTTTGTGTCGGAATGCAAGAATGCCCGAATGCAAGGCACAAGACGCAACTCACTTCCATAATTCAAATGGCAGTGATTGTTTGAAAATGTGTCCCATATATTGAGTTGATCAACCAAAAGAACCGTATGTGCATTTACAAATAGCAGGCAGTTACTAAAGATGTCTGTCAGATTAAGCTTCAGAGAAACAAAGAAAAGAAAATATACGAGGAAATATGTAGGTCAGTCAGCTCAGACTGAAAAACAAAAAGCACATGGTTAGTTTTTGTTGTGAGCGCCTGACCGTCACTTTCCAGAAAGCCAAAAATATTACTTTTAGAAGAATATAACTATATATTCCCAAAATATTCACCACCAAAGCACAGTAAGCCTTATATGACACACACTAAATATATGAGAACTTATCATTTTGTTATATTGAAATCACAACCCATATTATCAAAGAAAACCATGGAACCCTGGCATTACAGACCCCATGTTGAGAACCACTGTACTAGACGTCCTGCACGACACATGAACATGAAGTCCAGGAAGTGGTCAATAAGGTAGTCAGCTATAGTAAATAGAGGCAGAAACCATACATGTAGAATTTGTTATTTTTAAATAAGTTGAACTTGTTTTTTAGACTGTGAGAAAAGCTCAACAAACACAATCCTATTTTAGTCCTAAAATATAAAATGTTTTTGTAAATGCCACATTTATTCTTGCATATTCCCCAGTTTTTCCAGACAAATAACTAACAGGGAGATCACATAGGATGTAGGTAGTTCCCATCATGCACTTTTGCATTCCCAGAAAAGAACAGTAATCTAGGTCATGTGCGCTGTGATAGAGCTATTGTTGTGTGCTATGTGGGGCAATAGGACATTGGGTTATTTTCATGTTGATATGTCTCGCTAGGTCAAACATCCAAACCTAAACCAAACAAACAAACCAAAACAATAAAATGCCTATTTATGTTATACAAAGGGTTAGATTATAAGCATCATCGACTCAAGTCGACGCCACTTCGCCCCGCATGAATGGACAACCTCACCAAACACGACATTCATACACACCCTGCTGTCCATTCACCTTGCACTGTGTAACAATGACTTGACAAGCACAAACACTGTGATGATTTAGTGCCAAGTCTTCTCATTCAAGGTCATTCTGATCTATAAGAGATTTTCAGTATAAATGTAACAATGATAATTACAGAATGCACTGTAATTGCTGGGGTACGACACCACCTTTGTGCACAAACAGGGTTATGGATAGAGCTCTTGACTTATCTGGAATGAGATAATCCATTTTCACAGCTGTCGACTGCAACATGATGTCCAGAACTGACCTCAAGTTCACTCCCATGTCACACCCAAAATTTCTCCATCTTTTCTGCCCTGTTTGGATTTTCTTTTGGGCTAAACTATCCAGATGCAGCAAAGACAATTCAACTATTGTAAATGCATTCAAACTATGATCTATCAGTTATTATCCTTTCAGCAAAGTAAACAATACAGCCTTTTGGTTTCTCTCTAATAGATCACATATGATCTGGGACCACATATGAAACAGAAATCTGCATGTTCAGGCTGTCCTAAAAATCTGATCTCTGTCACATTAGGTTAAGAATTGAATGACTTAAGGCTGGTAATGTAAACGCAGCCTATTTTCCTATAACAGCAGCACTAAGGTGACCGTGAACTATAATTCAAATTACAGGTTTATTTAAAACACTCAGTCTAATATGTAATAATTTCTATAACAAGGTACACAGTCAATTATATGGCTCATAAAATAAGGCTAAAAATAAGCAGACATAAAACTTGTTACATTTATTTTAAAAAGTATAGGGATTGCTCAGGGGTTTTTTTATGACAGAAAACTTCAATCAGGATCAGCTCTAAGCCTATTCCATTTTTAGCATCATAGAAAAGGACAGCAGACATTGTGCTTTGTGGTTTCTCACTGAAAGAACACTATTTTTTTATTTATGCAGGATGGCAATAGTATCAGAGCAGCCCATTGTTAGCTAACTTAACTAAATATCCATTATGTTTTTATCTCATGACTAAAGCTCCAAAGTCAGTATACCTAAGACATCATACAGTATACTTAAGCAGAAGACAGTGGCTATGACACAGAATATTTATAAGAACATGTATGTATGAACTGCATCTGCTCAACATATTTGCGAGGGTGCAAGGGAATTTGATTATAATAAAATTTAATTCAATCTAATAAAACCCAAGAGGGATTTCTTGGCATTGTCGTAACACGCCTTCTTCCTCTCGATTAGGCTGGCAAGAGATAAGACACTGATTTGAGTGGTGCCTGAACACCACAATGTAAACATGAGATTAGATAACTAGATACATAGAAGGCAAGTCCTAAGGGCAAATAACTCACATCATCCAGACTATCTACCTAAGCAGGTCTTAAGGAAGTGTCTAAGATCAAGATCGAATCGGCAAATTTATTTCATTGACAGTATAAATGCTTTGGGGCAGTCAATCACCAATGTTAATGTTTAATGGTTCCACATTCCTTTAAAGATAAAAGCCACAGATTTCCAGACCATAAGGATTCATTAACAGCCAAAGCGCAAGCAATCATCATAAAAATTGACATCTGAGACTGTCAAAATACATTGACGTGAACTAGACTTATGATTATAAGAAAGAAAAAACAAAACAGCTCTGACCTGAATATAACCCCCTCTTAAACTGCTGACTTGGGACTGATGAAACCATCTATCCATTAAGACTAAGCAAAAACACTTCACTCATGACGGTGCCATAAAACTAATCACTGCCATTAGTGCTTGTTGAGAAGGAGGGGTCGCTTTCTTCATCTCGAGGTCAAAGCGAGTCCATTTCCCGAGCAGCTTCACACCGCAACTTTTCCCTCGCATTCTTTCAAGCAAGGAAGATGTTCTCAAAGCATAATAGATCAGCTTTGGACATCCACAGGATAGCCTTCAACTGAGATATCTAACTTTTGAGAACAGACCGTCTTGCTTTAGAACATGATGTGTGTACATACAGTGTGAGCATAAAGTCCTTTCCTGTTTTCAAACATATGCAAAATCTATGAGTGAAAAATAGTTTAAGTTACAAATCGCAATTCTTTTTGGGGCTGATCATGTATCGCCACATTTTACTCCAAATTTTAATTTTAAATAATCTGATACTAAAAAAAAGAAAAAAGGAAAAATATTTATGTTGAATCGAGACATTTTTAAAAATCCTGGTACAAGTGTTACCTCAGCATATAGTTTTAATTTTTTCCATAAAAAAATTATGTAATTGCAAATAATCTGTCCTAGCCACACAAAAATATTACCTATATTACCAATTTCCAACATTATAATATTTTTTTGGTATATAAAAACAAAACATTTGGAAAAGACATGTCAACCAAAATCTGAAATAAATACACATCAAACCATCAAACATTTAACATTAATTTATGTTGATGTTTATGCTTTTCTTGTTGCTACTGTACTTGCTAACATTGTTGCGACCCATGGTGCCATGTCAACACCAAATCTTGCACAAAATGCAAAAAAAAAAAAAAAAAAAACAGGAAAAAAAAAAATCCATAAACTAATTTCGGCCTTCCACTGACGCAAACAAGATGCCTGGACGTTAGTGATGCGCGGGTCGGGTATTTTTCCAACCCACGGGTCCCGCTTTTATGAAATTATTTGGCCCGCCCCAACCCGCCCCGCACCACTGTGTCTAATTTTACAACCCGCCCCGCCCCACGAACATTAAATAGACATACTTTTTTTTCTTTTAATGATGTAAATTCCCAACCTCAATTTCTCCGGCACCTCGTCTTCCATCTTCACTTTTATTTCTTTGTTTTTGATGTGACTGGCAGCGGTAGCTGCTTGGCTCTTTCGTGACTTGTCACGTGACGTAACCTTTTCAAAGAACTTAATAAAATATGAAAATAGATATTCCCAAATATTGGATTTTAAAATTAATTTTGTTTTTAATGACCCGCCCCAACCCGCCCCACAAATAAAGTGACAATTTCTTTACCCGCCCCAACCCGGTCCGCGGGTTACGAGACGACCCGCGCATCACTACTGGACGTATACTGGCATTTGGTTTGGTTCGTATGGCAAATTTCCAGTTCTTAAGGCGAGAATTTCATAAGGTGGGGCATTAGTATGCCGAGGTACCACTGTACTTTCTGAATTGCGATATTAATAGAATCGGGTGATGACTGGTGATTCCCATCCCTGGTAAAAACAAAAAAGCATATGCTTTGAATCATGGAAGGAAACCATTTACAAATGGTTCTCTTGTGTAAGAAGAGCTTGTTTTCAAGTTAGTGGATAGTTAGTTCAGGTTTGTGCTCCACAATAAGAAGATGACGACGAAACAAGCGGCTCTGATGAAAGCCGCTTTTAAAAATAAAGTTTTTTAAAAAGGGCTCATACTTACAGGCATCATTTTATCAGCTGTCAGAGAAACATCAGGCGTCCTCGGGTTGTCTTTTGGTTTCATTCATATGTGCACTTTAAACCTTTCCTGACATGTACACTTGTTCTCACTAGAGACACACACAAGCATCCAAACAGGGGCACAGATCACCAGGACTGCCCTGGAAATAAATAATAAACACGTAACTACATATTTAAGTGCTTTAAATACTAAGAAAAACAACTTGCGTTGTCGTGGAAATCATAAATCGCCAACTAAGCAGTCCCAGGCTAGTGGACCTAACCTCCTTCGTTAAACAGCCATTTAAATGAGGGGCTCGTGTTTGCTAACAGGCTAACAAACACCGCTAGCGATTAACGTTATCACTTTATTTACTACTACTTAAACCGTATTTTTAGTCAAAACGAATACTTTTTTTAAACATTCCACTTTAAAACTGAACTTATTTCAGACATTTAAAAAAAAAAATATCCTGAGTATATTACGGTTGAAATGAGTTAGCTGAATGAGTTAGCTACGGCTACGTAGCAACCTTACCTACAAAACTGACAACATGACGTAAAATGACTATATGAATGTCAAAAGTTTCCCATTCTACTTACAAGACGCTTGAATGAATCCGGTTAAACAGCAAAATCCCGTGGCGTTAATGTAGAAAAGCGAGCTGTTTGCTGATCCTGGCACAGCGGGGTTTTCAGGCAGCACGCTAGCACACAACTAGCCAGCCAGGGCTTTGCCAGCAAACATGCAGAGTTTCAGGGGGGAAAAAACACACACATCAGACTTCCTTTGGTCTATTATTAAAGATATCTTCAGGATAAACGACAACGAAGCATAAAATATAGTAAATTATTAATATAGTATTATTTCCAGTAGAAGTGTGTATGAGCAGCAGAGGTAATCACAGAATAGTGATTTGTGAGTGTAGTAAATGATGTCAGGGCAGGTCTAAAGAGGAACGCCAGGAATGTGGAGCAGGTCGCATCTCACACACACACACACACACGTGGTGTGTTTTGTTTGTACTTCATGTGCTTGCTCATTTCCTGAACAAACAGATAGATAGATAGATAGATAGATAGATAGATAGATAGATAGATAGATAGATAGATAGATGGATGGATGGATGGATGGATGGATAGATAGATAGATAGATAGATAGATAGATAGATAGATAGATACCCATAATTTCATGATAAAATGTATGCACAAAAATCTGCTTCCATTATAACTGCTAATATTATTTGCTTCCTTCTTGGAATAGACCAATCCTCAAGTGTGCTAAAGTGAAAAGGCATTTCTCATTTTCGAAGATTGTTGGTGGACTGTCCCAGACCCAGAAACAAATACGAGGGTCAGTAAAAAATGATGCTCACTCCAGTTATATAAAAATTTCTGTTCAGCGCTCATCAGAGCTTCAAGGCTACTGTCTCCCCAGTCACTGCTGTTCAGGTGTGAACGTGTGACAGCAGTTCATTTGTAACTGCAGTGCGAGCAAAAATGTATGCCCCACTTGTGATTTGCATGAAAGAAGGGCAGCATGCAGTAATTATTATTATTATTATTATTATTATTATTATTATTATTATTATTTTGTGGTCAGAGGGTGTACCTAGTGCCGAAACAACTCAGAAGAGCATAAACAGAGGTATTTGGATATCTGCAAA
This sequence comes from Clarias platycephalus, assembly GCA_030068275.1. Classification (NCBI taxonomy): domain Eukaryota; kingdom Metazoa; phylum Chordata; class Actinopteri; order Siluriformes; family Clariidae; genus Clarias; species Clarias platycephalus. The sequence goes on along the minus strand of JAQQZT010000020.1, from coordinate 6,220,897 downwards.
CAAAATTTTAACCAATACTCTAAGAAAGGTAAAAGTTTTTTTTTTTTTTTTAAAGAGAATCATTACTTATACCTGAGAGTAAACGGTAGAGTATGGAATGGAAACCTCCTCAATCCCCGACCAAGAAGTTCTAGAGGTTCAAAAGGAACCATCAGCTGGTAAATTGATGCTTACAGCTTTGTAGGATTCTCAAGGGCCAGTATTGGAACATTATCAGAAAAAAGTCAACAATCAACACTGCTCATTACAGTGAGATGTTTATTTGAGAACTGAAGCTTGAACTTTGGATTAAACACAGAGGGCTGCTATCTGAGTGTGTCGTGATCTTGCATGGCATTGCACGTCTGCCCACACTGTCGAAACTCTGCAAAAACTTCATTGTGAGGTGTTAAAGCATGTTTCCTATAGTCCTGATCTTCCTCCATCAGACATTCACCTTTTTGATCTCCTGGATAAAGAATCACAAATGGAAGAAGTGTATTGAAAAGCAATGAGATTATGTAGAAAAATAATGTGTTTGTCTTTTCTAAACGTTAATTAAAATAAATTCTACATGCGAACTGCAGATAATTTTTGACTCATCCTCATAGACACAAATCTTTAAACACTGTAATAGAATTTTAGAAAACGACTTCGAAATTACTGGGTTAGGAAGCCTTAAACACATTATCCACTTGTTAATGGAACTCATCAGAAAACAAAGACTCCAGTTTGCTAGGGAGGAAAAAGATAAAAATTTATAAATACAGTTTTTAAAAAAAAATCCTTATTCATGACTAAAACATTTATACATGTTGGTCTATTTTCATCTTCTTTCTTTTCATTACCCCCTCCTCTTTACACAAGGCTTTTACTTTTGTTCTAATTTTGTCTAGGCCATCATGCATGTCACCTTGTAGATTAAATATTACCAGAGCTAAATCTCTTTCATTACTTAGAATGGCAATGGCATTGTTCATGCTGTTGCATTCTTGAACTTTAAGTTCAATGTTGCTGCCTCTACTAATTCAACTTTTGATTTCTCATCAATATGACACAGAACATGACAAGGAAATCCTTATCGAGGAAATAGTTTGCAGTTTTGTTTTTGAGGCCGACAGCAGAACCTGACCCTTATCGTCAAACATCATCGACCCTTATCCCCAAACCTTATGTTTGTTGAATTTTACACCATTGTAACTGTGCTTGAAAATGTCCCACTATATCATCACTTAATAAAAGTGCAGCACCACCAAGAGAATTCAGCATCAGAATCTTTAAACACATTCCAAATATTTCATTAGAAACATATTTAATGTGATTCATTGATGACTTATTCTTTAAAAGCTCATTATGTGATAGCTTGATATAATAGCTTCTAATCCTTTAATAGCTTACATTCAACTACAAATAGCAGTATACAGTACAGGCAACATCAAAGGGTGAATGGTGCGGCAGACTACCAATGATGGACGTTGTTGCAGTAGTTGAAAATAGTGTCTCGGCTCCCCCTAGTGGCTGGATGCAGTATGTTTAAACAGCGCCCAGATTGGTGTTTAATCCTGGGGTGTGGCTGGAAAGTTGATTGACAGCTAGAAGAACGGCTTGTGTCATTGTCATGGCACAGATAGATTGTGCAATAAGTGTGAATCGTTCTAAGGTGGACTGATGTTCAGGGTGTTTTCCTGTACCCAGTTTTATAAGCTCTATGACCCTGACCAGAAATAAACTGTGTAGAGCAGTGTTTTCCCAGCTCTAGCACAAGTACTTCAGTTAATCAGCTAAATACTAAAATATTCAGCACAGGGATCTTTCTTAGAATATGCACCCACCATTTTTTTTTATTAGGGACACCTGCACATTCATTCAGCCAAACATGTGGCAGCAACACAATGCAAAATCATGCAGATGCAAGATACAAGAGCTTCTGCTAATTTTCACATTATACCTCAGAGTGAGGAACGTGCGATATCTGTGCCTTTATCATGTCATGATTGTTGGTGACAGATGGCCTGGTTTGAGTATTTTAGAACTACTGATCTCATGTGGCATTCAAACACAAAATTCTTTAGAGATTAAACAAAATGGTGTGAAAAATAAATAATATCCTGTAAGTGTAGAGTCTGCAGACTGAAACACCTTGTTGATGAGAGACATCAGAGAAGACTGACCACAGCAAGTCTATCGTAACTAAATTAAGCACTCTACAAACTTAGTGAGGAGAAAAGCATCTAAGCAAGAAGAAAACATTGAACCTTTAAGTGGATGAGTTACAAAAACAGAAGATCACATCATTTTCCACTTTTGCAAGATAATATGAGAATAATACAAGAATAATACAAGAATGAGGCAATCATGGGCAAAGAATCATCAAAACTTCACAGGTAAAGATAACCTGAGTTTTTTTTTTCTTATTCTAACAGCAAATATATAATTTTAGAATTTTAAAATATAAATTTAGAATGTGATGTTCAACAAGAACATATGCATGATTTCCTCTTTATGGTGTGGGTTTCCACTTAGACAAGGTAAAATGCCTAAGTACTGTAGCTTATTAGTAGCTTATTTTAAAATATATTATTAAATCTGGCACATAACTGTTCATAACATCACTTTTAGGCTAAACTGCAGGTTAAACCTCAGGCAGATACCTTGGTACTACTGCAAAGGTTTCATTAAATTCTGTCCAGCCAGTTTTGAGTGATGCTGTGACATAATCCGGCAGATAACTGCTTATACTCTAAATTTAGATTTTATTTATGGCAAAGGTTTAACTTCAGGTTAACCTGATACCATGTTGATACCAAAGTTTCATTAAATTCTGGATGTCGGACAAGAAAAAGAGTCTTTTCATAAAGAGTCTTTCTGTACCTACAGTGGCTTGCAAAAGTATTCGGCCCCCTTGAACTTTTCCACATTTTGTCACATTACAGCCACAAACATGAATC
>JAQQZT010000020.1:6194780-6217870 GCA_030068275.1 Clarias platycephalus | reverse complement strand
TCCACATGAAAGACCAATACAAAGTGGTGTACACGTGAGAAGTGGAACGAAAATCATACATGATTCCAAACATTTTTGCAGTCAGAACATAAATTGCAGTCAGAAGTTTACTTAAGCCACTAACAGTGATCTAACTAATGTTTATTAAATTTTCTGTCCATCTCTACCTCTTTCAAGCAGCAATTTCAAGTCTTGGGTAAATACCTAATATAATCTTTATACAGTAGTTGTAAGAAGTAAGAAATCTCCTATCTGTTATCTTTAACTTTCAAGAGAAAAATTCAAGGCACTCAGGTAAATTTAAATAAAAAGGCTTTACTATCAGGAATAACTAATGACTAAAATCAGACTTTATAACACAATCCTTGTTTAGTCCCATAAAGCCATAATTGCTTTTTCATTTCATTCACTTATATTTTTGTGTTGCTCATCCAGAGTATGGTCTCAGGTGGCCTGAAGTCGAACTAGGCCACTCAGGGCAAAAGGTGGATGACAAACACACACAGACACACACCAAAGAAGACAATATGGTCAATTTGGAAACACCAATTTGCCTACAACACCTCTTTGGACACTTTAGGAAAACTGGAGTACCAGGAAGAATATACATGTAATCCTTACAATATTTATTTTTAAAGCTCTTCCACTTTGGCAAATCAAGACCTTGACGTCAGGTTTGGTTTCTTCTAGTGAAGACAGAGACATCCTGGACAACTGTGTGGTGGTAGTAGTTTGTCGAAGAAACACATCCAGGTGTAATGGCTGTAGAATGCATATCAGGGTGCAGCATATTTAGTAAACCTCACTTATTGAGTATCCTGCACAGCCTCACATGCTCCTTAATCATTATAATATTTCACACTCATTCTCACTAAGTGAAGCTTCTAAATGATTGCCTTCAGTCAGTGTTCTTTATCTCTCACATTATCTTTCAAGTTTATAAAGATAATATTAGGTAGTTATATGGCTTATTGAATTTTTTCAGTTCGTCTGTAGAATAGCAGGCCATACAAGCCACACAAAGTGCTCTCCAATCACTACAGACATGTAACATTCTAAACATGAATGCCTTTTGACAGTTTGTCGCTGTCAGTGTAACATTTACTGACTCTAGTACTCAAGAAACTGAGAGGACCACACAGGATTGTACAGGTAATCCAAACAGAGCATTTATTAATTCCACAAACAGAGAAACATTCTGGCATAAGTGAAGCTCTTCTGGGGGAGATTTACACAGCGGGAGAGGGGGATGATCACATCGAGTGGTGGTCCGGTCAGTGCGAGTGGTCAGGCTCTAAAAGGTGTAAAAGACAAGTTTGTATAAAAAAACAAAAACAAACAAAATAAAAATAAAAATCAAGGAACTAAGGCAATATCTCTGCACTCTTAATCTATAGAATCTATAGATCCATGACGATAAAATGCAGAAAAGCAGGAAGATTGCAATACAAGATTTCCTGGTACCAAAATGTTTAATCCATCTTCCTCCATTTCTCATAATTGTCCATTATATGTTTAGCACCAGCATCATTTTGATAACAAGAAACCTAAAGTCAAAGCAAGCATGACCTAAACCAGAATGCAACTTTTTTTTTCATTATAAATTAAATATAAATCCTTCCAATATGCTTCCAGTATTAATGAAAATCACAGGGAAATCCCTCAGCAGTAGAGATGCCATCAGTGTCAGCATTATCTGTGAAGTCTAGCGATGCATTTTATAATCATGGATGGACATTTGTCAAGGTCATCTTACCGTTCTGTTATTAAGAATGTATAAAATCATCATAATAAAGAGTGTTAATTAAATAATGTTTTTTTCTTTTCCTGTTGGGCATACTGAAGTCCTATGTATTGTGTGTATTTTAGGTCAGGCCAAAGGAGTAGTTTGGCTGGAAGATTTTCCATCAGCTATGACACAGTCCTTCTGTAGTTTTGCAGAGCAGCTGTATGGATAATGTTGTATGGATAATATAATGGAACACAAACTAAACACTGTAATCAATACACAAGTTAAAACCTCCTAAACCTTAAACATCTACTGTTAATATTTGCTTATGTGAAACCACATCATGATAAGATTTAGCTTGATTTCATACAGCAGCCATCTTCAGGGTGGAATTATGCCAACACAGATTTATCAGCATCAGACATAGACGCCATTGACTTGCATGAAAATCTCTCTTTATATACATAAAGAGATTTATATATTTATTTACAGTGGTCACCAAAAGTATTAAGACAACATATGTCATAGTTCTCCCTGTGCACAAAACACAATAATGCATAAAACTAGTGAATGCCCAAGTGAATTATAAACTGTGGCAAATTTCTGAATGTGATGTTCAGGAAGCAATCAAGCAGGTGTGGATTGAGAAAGTTGCACTAGAGTATTTCAGACATCGTTTTGACTATGTCCAGCCAGATTCAGCAGATTTTGAAGAATAAAGGACTTCATGCTAAATATTGATTGCTGATTAAACATATTATTAAAAAAAATTGAAACGGTCATTAAAACAACACTTCTGGCCACCGTTGTACTTGTATTCTCTAACCAGAACACCAAAAACCATATAAATCATCGCTAATAGCATCCTGACCCTATTGATGATCTTAATTTAAACAGCAATTACTACAAAATTCTACTGGTGTTGATCATTTAGCATTTTGAGGTGTCCGCTATAGAATGCATTCATATTGATGGATCCATTGAAAGTATTTTACAATTCTACAGTTCAATATTTTAGTAAAGTACTGGTTTTAGATTTTAAATGTAAACTAATATTTTGCTGTCAGAGAGTCCCATTGTGAAGTGAGCCATAACGTTTTTGTTCATGCTCAGAGCTCACAGTAGCTCGTTTCCAGCTTATAGCGCTTTTTATTGTCTTAAAGCCACACCTCTAAAAGCTCAGTGCAGCTGATTAAACCTGCTGTCAGGCTGTTTAAAGTGCTGTTCCTCAGAAGGTTATATGCTATGTTATAAGATGATATTGAGCCATGATAAAATGTAAGGCTTCTGTTCTGAGAAGATGAATAAATGAATAAATAAATAATGTATATAAAAGGAAAAAAAAATGTTTAGAGATCATAAATGAGAAAATCTTAGGCTTAGTGGTTTGCTATGTCCCATGTTAAGGAGCTAAACCTTAAAGCTAATTTTGCAAATTAAAGTTGTTAATTTAAATCATCTACATCAGCCCCTGCATCCGTTTGAGGTGAGAAAAACAAACACCTTGATGACACAATGTTATATTCAACAAATATACTGCCTATATATGGATAGTTAAAAATGTATAGAGAGGATAGATACTTACTAGACTTAACTGCTTTCTTTCCTACAGGAAAAATTAAAACATTCATCATTATAAGATGAAAAAAAAGCACATCATGACGCTGAGAGAATAGAGTAAGCTTTAACAGTCCATTCGATCTCTAGTGCATGCAGACAACCTACCTCCATAGGAAAGTTTGTAGTAAAAGTAAGTCATGATCCCCAGGCCAACCCAGACCTCCTGGTACGCCCTTGTGTAGTAGGGGCCAAGTCTAGACCACCAGGTTCCAAATACACCTCCGGCCATCTAGTGATCAAGAGAGAAGGGAGAGACCATGAAGGGAAAGAAAATCTAAAGAACTCGGATGCACTTGCAGAGAGTATATTTTTATGCAGCCATGTATAATATAAAATAAAATAATCCAACACCGACAGCACAGGCCTTGTACGGTCGAATATGTGCTTGACTGTTAAAGGGATGTTAGGTAAGAGTTGTAAAAAAAATAGGTCTCTAACGATTAAATGAGTAAAGGTGAATAACACTTGTTGCCATGTACACAACGCTCCATTCCCAAAACTTACAGGCGCTCATAGCTAGCGAAGACATAACTGTTTATGTTCAATTGTGAAGCTGTTGAATAAAGCTGAGGTATAAAACTTTCGAGTTTTTACTTTTTTAAAGGTTGAAGATCTTAATGTTCTAAGCAAATTTGGAAAAAAATTAATGTAGATTCAGGATATTTATAAAAATGTGATATTTAGAATCTCAACATTAATCAAATCGGCACCAAGGTATTGTGATATCGTATCGGGTGATGACTGCTGATTCCCTGATACCTAGCATGCCAATGTTAACCCCACTCTGAAATTCACCCACTTTAAAGCCTAAAGTCAGACTTATGAAGAAGTAAATGGGCGTGTCTATAAAAATGATTGACAACAGGCCAATCTAAAGACAAACACTGGTTTCCAATCATTTTTTCGCCAACTACATAAAACATCTGTTCTAGGAGACTAGAATTTGTCTAGTTTCTATAACAATAACATTTGTTCAAGCAATAAATGTAAATGAAAAAATAAAGTTGCCTATCTCACTTTTAAACACATGAAAGACGTTTTTTTGCACACCCGTAATAACCACGCGCGCCACGATTGGTTCCAGTTACCGTCAGTCAGACTGACAGCCTTATTACCTAATCACAATTGAGGACATAGGAAGGTCCTAGCGAATCATAGCGTAGAAGGTGGAATATGGTTGGGGAAAAAAATAAGGTTGACACCAAGGATTAGTCTGCAAATATTCTAACATTAGCGACTGCACTCGAATGAACTGCAAATTTAAACTAAACTAAAATAGCTTTTGGATCATTTTCTTAATCTCAATTTTTACAAAATTCTAACGAACGTTCACGCGCCCGGTGTGTGACACGGCTAAGGCCTAGACTTAACCAGAAACCTAAGAAACATCATGTTTATTTGACACATGAGACTTTAATCGCTCTATCTATTGTTTAGGATCCATTTAGCTTTTTTTATTACCCTGTCCTAGAGCTGACGTCTCGTCACTCACCTCTATACTGTATTTGCTGCAAATCACCCGGAGAAGGTCACTGTCCAATCTCAATGCTAGCTTGCGACAGAAGACGCACAGACGAGCGGAAGTTCAAACTACGCTTCCGGTCTATTAGTACAGCATCACGTCATAATAAAAGTCTTTATTCGGTAAACTATATGATCAGTAGATCTACATTGAATGTAGATTTGCCGTCCCTACTGAGCCTCTAAATGGACACGGGAAGGAAAACATTGGAGGAAAAAGAAAGTCACCTAAAATGAGAGGGGAAAATGGCATTTTTGTTTGTGAGATCTCGCCAAATTTTTGGATGCAGTGAGAGAGGACATGAAGTTAGTTGGTGTGAGAGAAGAGGATGCAGAGGATGGGGTTAGATGGAGGCAGATGATTCGCTGTGGCGACCCCTGAAAGGGAACAGCCGAAAGACAAAGAAGAAGATCTCGCCAAATTTTTGTCAGATATCGCGAACATGTATTGGTAACGCTAAACTTTCCAGTCAAGGATCGAGCTTGGTAGGCATCTTTTAGGTGCCACCTGCTGGATCAAATCGGTAACGCTGAAGGGTCAAGTTTCGCGATATCCCGAACAGTTAGTGAGATATCGCGAAAAAAAAAAAGTTTACCTTATTCAGATATTTGTATTATTTTTTGGCTTTTTACCAATGCAGTCACACTGAGATTGATTCTCAACCACTCCTTAACGCTGGAGGTGCGAGGCCACAGTGATAACTACTAACCTTACCGTGCCTCCACACTGAATTCAATTCAGAAGAAGACTTTTAATATGCTAATGAATCAAGGCTTGCTGGGAGCTGAGAAAGCAGTCAAAAGTACAGTGTAGGTCCTGCAAGTCCAGAGCTGAGAATCACTACATGAAAGTAATCATTTCCGACAAAAGTATGCAATTGTGACAAGTAATTTGCCATTTTATTTTATTTTTATTATTTTTTTTAATTATTGCCAGTCAAATTTTCCACATGACAAATTACAAATTTACAAAGACAAAACACATATGGACATGTGTCTGTAGGTTGCAGTGTTTCAATATTCAGCCTGTGATCCTTTTTTTTTTTTTTTTTTACAATGAAAGAGGGAGAGTTATATAAAGGAAAACCTTGCAGTAGTGCTGCAGTTGTTTTTTTTTCTTTCTCTTTTTTTAAAAAGGAGTTCGGCTCAGCTGGCATTTCATGGGAAAAACTCCCCTTTTTAGCATTTCCTTTGGATCTGTAGCTTATTCTTTTTCTCCCACTCAGCATGGCATAGTCCACATACCTTCTACACAATGATGGGGAAAACATTGCATTAATTAGGCTTATTGATGCACACAATGTGTGTTGTGTGTGTGTGTGTGTGTGTGAGAGAGAGAGAAAGAAAGAGTGTGTGCAGAGAGTGTGCAGTGCTTGCAGAGATGTACTGACGCATATACAGAGAGCTGTGCTCTTGTCTCCCCTTGGGCTCATCTACACTTTGTAATAAAAAAAAAAATACCTGTGAAAAATGGACGATTAGGCTGTGTAAGTCTAATCAGCTGTGCATTTCTTATGAGACTCATGAGGTTAAAAGTATTTTTGTATAAAATTGGTGTTATGTGTGAAACATCTTCTGAGACACAATGCATTTTGGAATTCCCATTAACTATATAAAATTAGAACCAACTCTCTGGTTAATCTTATAGACTTGTATAGTTTTGCTCACAGTATCACGCCTTGCTCTTGTCAACATCCAGCGTAGTCCAAGCACTTTCCCTTACCAATTAAATAACACTCTCTAATATTGCAAATACTCAAACCCGAGATCTCACTAGTGCTGTGGTGTTTGTGTCCAGGGGAAGGTTTTTGCCTATGGGAAGGACACTGTGCTCACTAGGGTGTCGATGAGCTATTTCTGGCATTCACAGCTTACCGCTGTAGGCCTGAGACTAGTCATAGGGAAAGGAGCGTCAGTAGGGAAGACAGTCCCTTTGGACAGAATAGGAACAAACGGCATGTAAATGCCTGTCCACATAACTGGATATGGTTGGGATCTCCTCCCGATGATTTTCTTGCCCTTCCGGAGAAGATGTAGACTTTGTAGTCTTTCGGTCACGGGCTTTGATATCTGCAGGAGGAGGAGAAACAGGAAGTAGCATTGGTGGGGCTGGAGGGAAAGACCTTCGGTAGCCCACCTCCTCCTGCCGTCTCAGGAAGTCCTTCAGCACCTGTTTGAAGATGCAAACGAGCTCCCAGGGAACGACATAATTGTGAGCCAAAATCTCACGGAACCTTAAAAGAGATAATGATAATAATAATTATTATTAATCAAAAATGCACATTAGATTTATTAATAATCAGTTGCTCTGATATGCGCACACAACAACATGTACAGTACCAGTCAAAAATTTGGAAACACCTTCTAAACACCATCCCAGGAAAGCAAGACCAAAACTTACCTCTGCTGCAGATTTAAAGTTACCAGCCTTAGAAATCACCAATTAACAGCACCTCAGATTACAGGTGTTATGAAGGCTGTAGCAGACACGTCTCAATATCAACTATTCAATGGAATATTTTGGATGCCTTCAGCATTGTTTTACAGTGTAGAAAATTCAGGAACGACCATGGAATTAGAAGGTGTGTCGAAACTTTTAACTGGTTCTATACACATACCTGAAGAGTACCGCAGCTGTGTGTGATGGTGAAATTCGGGCACAGAGTCTTTCCAGCAGTCTGTACTCAGACGCTGGTATCAGGGCAAGCAAGCTGTCCCAGGTGAGAGCCCGGCGATATCCTAGAGCACCATGGGAGCAACGTTGGTGCTCTTTCTCCAAAACCGGATACTCTCTTTGCTTGAATTGCCATAGAAGCTCCTGGAGTAAAACCTGAGCCGGGCCCATTGAGGTCACACTGCTCGGACCAAGCTCACCTTCCTGATGGGAGGAATTCCCGCAGGCCAGGAATGGCATTGCAAGACTGATGTATTAAAGAAAAAAGAAAAAAAATCACGAAGTAGTAGAGGTATAGGTTTATTTCTACTTGAATATTTCAGTGAAGCAAAAATGAAACAAAAACTCAGCATTTTAGATTCAGTTTATTATATACTCTAGCTTGCAGTTTCGACAGCATGGCAGCTTAGTGATTAGCACTACCTTGCACTAGCCTTGCACCACCAGGGTCTGGGTTCAATTCCCACCTCGGGCCTGTGTGCATGGAGTTTGCATGTTCTCCCCATGCTAAGTGGGTTTCCTCTGGGAACTCCAGTTTTCCTTCCACAGTCCAAAGACATGAAGGTTAGACTAACAGCCGTTCCCATATTGCCCATAGTGTGTGAATAAGCATGTGAGTGTAAGTGTGTGTGCTGGATTGGCACCCCGTCCAAGGTCTACCCCACGTCATGCCCTAAGTCTCCTGGGAAAGGCTTGTGACCCTGAACACAGTATAAAGCGGTCTAGACAATGAGCTTTCAGTTTATTAATAGACTCATGGTCATTGCTAAATAGTGTTTCTCTCTCACTTCCTTCTCATTCTGTTTTATTTGCTATCCTGAGGATAGTCTTCAGATGGAATGGACCTCAAATGGGGAAAATAACTTCAGGTCCATCCTGTCACTTTATATAACTCTTGAGTAGTGCAGAAACTTCTTAAAGCACCTGTGGCGATAGTGTTTCAAGTAGAAGAAGAGTCTGTCTGTTTGTTTAGTGCAGGTATGGAAGACAGTGTGGAGAAAGAAAGACAATAATCACACCATACGGCCAAAGTACTAAAGAACTAATGTCAAATAAACTAAATGGAAAGCACCAATTACTCAAGCTGGGCATGAAATGTGGAAAGGGTGACAATTTAGCAAGGAGATAGACTTCAAATGCAGACAGAGCATGGAGAGATGTCAATACAATAAGACAGGGAGAAAAAGATGTAAAAACACATACACACACACACACACACACACACACACACACACACAAAGTTACAATATGACATAAAAGCAAAACAAATGAGGAAAAAAAAAATTGATGAAAGAATTTACATACTTATGCAAGAGAGTGTATCAAAGTGCATGCACTGCCATGACTGACACACACCCTTGAGAGGAGAACACTGCACACACCAAATCTTACAAAATACTAAGAAATAATAAAAATATCCTCACCTTGGATTGACAGGATGATACCCATGATGACGTGACTCCATTGGATAAAGCTTAAAATGATGATAATATAATGAAGAAAATATAAAAAAATACGAGCCTGCAGTATAGATAGAAATGAAATGAATACGAGTGTAAGAGATACTAGGTTTGATGCCAGTGTTTGGTAAAGTTGAGAGTGAGGGAGAGTGACTGCTTCCCCTGCCGTCAGCAAACTGCCTTCTGTCTCTCTGCTCTGATAACCAGCCTCCGCTCACTGACCCTGTTTCCATTCAATCCAACCCCCAACCACACACGCGCGTGCTAGCACACACATGCACATCCTTTATATCAAGTTGTTAATGTGAGACATCAATATGTTCACAAGGTTTATATAAGCCTCTCAGATCTCAGAATTTATTAAGCCGTGACATGCTAAAGTAAAAAAAAAAAATCTCAGGGTGTGTGTGTGTTAGCCGGCATGATTTTTAGATTAGAGCTCAAATTATTTACGGTCATGAATCCATGAACCCATTACAGTCTAAAACACTTTTGTTTTACACCCCACCCCCAAATGATCACAGCTATTCCAAAATGATCCACATTACACACATATGGACCAACATCTTGATTTACAGAATGACACTTCATAATGATTCAGAAATATTCACAGGACAGAACCCAGACCATGGTCGTGGTCTGGGTTCTGGAAAAAAAAAAAAGCATCAGTGACAGTGTGGTATAATGCATTATAAACCCAGCATATATATATGTTTCCCATATCAACACACCTTTTGAATACAAAAAAAAAACTTTTATGACAATCATCTTCTACTGTATATTCATTTATTCTGTTCGATGTCGTGGGGGATCTGGAGCCTATCTCAGGATACTTTGGGCAGAAGGCGGGGTACATCCTGGACAGGATGCCAATCTATTGCAGGACTCATCCACACAAACACACACTACAGGCAATTTGTGAATGCCAATTAGCCTAGTCTGCACTGGGGGAGTAAACCGGATTACCTGGAGGAAACCCAACAATGCACACAAACCCTAACCCGGAATTGAATCCAGACCCTGGAGGTATGAGGCCACAGTGCTAACCACTACGCCACCGTGCTGCCAGAATAGCAAGTTGTACAGTTTATGTTTTTAAGTTCAGCCTTAACTTGCCACATATACACTACCGCACTTCTTTCTTCACATACCGTATCTCAGCTTAAGCTGTGTCCAGGGGGCAGGGACCGCCAAAATATAGTGACCCATGGAGCAGACAGGGTTGGCAGCCTTGCTGAAGGTCCTAACAGTGGCAGCCTGGTGGAGCTAAGGCTTGAACTGCGACCTTCTGATCAGAGAATGTCACAGAGAATGAATCAACAGCTGACTAATCAGAATTAAGCATTCAACACCACTGTAATATAAATAACTACAGGTATTTAGTTTCTGGGGACAGGGGTAGCCTGGTGGCAAAGGTGTTGGACTGCTGATCAGAGGGTCCAGAGAAAAACGGACCCTAAAAGAAAGCAAAGAGTTTACTGCTTGCTGTGAAGAGTTTAGTGCATTACTGAGTATGAAGTCCTATACCCCGGTTACAGCACTACAGCAAGGGGTACTACATTACACTCACATCTAAAGGCCGCCATAAAAGACGGTTCATGGTTCAAAGTCAAAGGAGGGCAAAACATATTGGGGGTAAGAGATGCTCCTCATGTCGAGCAGTTGGTTGCCATATGGAGGCCTCTGGGTGGCCTTCTGGATTGTTTGTCCTCTGAGACACATAATCTGAAAAGTACAGCTGGTACTGGTTTTGTTGGAGACATAATTTCAATGTAATTCAATTAAATTCTATTTGTATAGCACTTTTCACAATGAGCAGCTTTGCAGAAATGATAAACACTAGATATTACAATTATATTTAGACCTGGTCCTGGTAGGATTAGATTTCACCATATGCACAAGAACTGTCCTGCCGCTGGTTCAGCATGTTACCTTTAATATCTACAGTAAGTGCAAATACAACTAGGGCAGGAGTAGAAAGTCTGTTTACCGTATTATTGTCCTTGAGATACAACTCAGCTTAGGTAAATGTACCCTGGAAACCAATGGCAAAAAATGTAAAAAACAAAAAAACTTTAACTTGAATTATTAAAAAAAAAAAATGTAATTAAAATTAATCAAAATAATTGGTAATAATATACAAACATTTTGTGAGTCATACATATTTTAATGAGGTCATCATAATCTATTATAATTTTGAAAGTATACAGTATCTGCTGTTTTTCTTGCCTGTTGGATAGGAACTGTTTTCCAGGACATTCTTTTTCCATCGAAATTGATCCATTATAATTTTAATAATGCAATGACGTCAGAGAGGATCTGTCTCATAGGTGTTCACTTTGCATTAGAGTGGATTAACCTTTCAGGCCATTATTACATTGCATTTTGTCATCATTTCATAACTGGGATTAATGGAGTGCACCGAAGAAAATAGATACAAGTGAAACAAGTCTTCAAGCACGACTGAATAATGGATTTAAGTTATTTTTTCCACGGAATGTCTTTCTATATTCAAATACTTCTTTAACATTTACAGGTCCTGACAGCATCATCTCTAGGAAGAAGGAATTAGGAATTGAATGTGACTGATGTGTCATCCATGCTGCTCGAGGGGTGCAGTGTTCTGTATTAGACTTTCCTAGACTCCTTAGTTTATTTCACCGAAGGTGACGATTTTTGCGTGTGTCTCTACATGAACCATTATTCACCTTCGAGTGGTAGAGTGATATTCTCTAACGGCTCTGGGTGTTCTGGACAGAGTCTTGTACATCATCAGGCCTAAATATCACACTGGCCTTCCCCTCACACTCAGCATAGCCTGAGCTGAAATGGCGTGACAGGGTGGCAAGGATGATGCATCGTTATTTGGTTTACATTGCTGTACGTGCAAAACCACACACTAGGATTTTATCATAGATGACATTGTACTAGATCCTTGTTAGGAATAATTTTTTAAAAATGACATATTCAATGCTTTGATAAATTGTATGGCTTCTGTGTATTTGGCATTGCATCACAGATTACAGTAAACAAACAAACAAACAAACAAATAAACAAACAAATAACTGAATAAGGCGGCATTGGTGGCATAGTGGTTAACACTGTGGCCATACACCTCTGCGGTCGAGGGTTCAATTTCCGCCGCACGCGCGTGCGTGTGTGTGTGTGTGTGTGTGTAGTTGCATGTTCTCCTCATGCTTGGTCGGTTTCAGATGGATTGGCACCCTGTCTAGGGTGCACCACGTCTTGTGCCCTCTTATAAGTCGTATAAAACATGAATGAGTAAATAATAATCAATGCAAGGGATTAACAGTGGAGTCGGCTTCTTTATGTCTTTCCTTCTGGCATGGGTGTCATTGCTAGTCTTGGCAGAGTCCCTGTCTGTACAAAGCACACAATACACATTGCCCTTATCCATTATGTAATTACACAATATCGATCCATTGTGTATCTCTCTCTCTCTCTCTCTCTCTCTCTCTCTCCAAATGGCATTCCAGAAAATGACAAGCAAATTAAGTTTTCTTGACCCTAGTGCTATTTCTAGATTTTTAATCTTTAATGGGTTTTTTTTTCTATTAGTAGATAATTAAGTTTGTTTCTGGAAATGAATGCTTAAAATTAGCAAAATAATCTGAAACCAGAAACAGAGATTTTAACAAAGTTTAAAGCTTAAAAAGGAAAGTATGTCCATAAATATGTTTAATAAAATTAATCCATTCTGATGGTCGACAGCTGGAGTTCTCATTGTTTTTCTGTGATGGCTTACAGTGACTGGAACAGCCTTAGAGCTGAAATTGCCACAAACGGTTTTGTGCCCATGTTTCTATCAATGAACAGTTGGCCACCTCAGTGAAATGGAGTTAAAATGAAATTTCTTGTTAAATAGTTGCTCTTTTTCGACCATCCTGTATAGCACACAGATTTATTTATAAACACTATCTGGTATCACCCTAATGAGCATGGGTTTACTTCTGATAGAAAGTTTGGTTTCTCTCAAGGTTTCTTCCTCGTGTCATCTTGAGGAGCTTTTTCCTGCCACCTTTTCCCTCCGGCCTACTCATTAGGGATAAACTGATGAATATATATTTTTTGTTTTAACGTCATACCCTGAACACACAGTATGTTGTATTTATGTAAAGCGTCTTTGTGATGTTTTTCATTATTAAAAGCAATACAGAAATAAAAAATTGGTTAGCTGTTCCTCTGATTTCCTCTACTCAACGTTGAATCATAAATGCACACTAGTGTTGAATCACAAATTAGTCAAATGTTTATGTCTAGATGGTATAGTGTTAGATGCTTAACAGGATGCAGTATCACACTGACAGCAAAAAAAACAACAACAAAAAACTGTAGAGTGTGTGAGACCCAGCAGCTGTCATTGGTCAGTCAAGCTTTACTTTGCTTTGCACTGTGTGTATGTGTGTGTGTGTATGTACAGTATGTGACCTTTCTGCAGCTACAGAGTCAGTCCAGATGCTTCCCCAGGGGAACCACAGTGTGTGTGTTGTGTGTGTGTGTGTGTGTGTGTGTGTGTTTTAGAGAGAGGGGGGTGTATGTGGGTCCGTGGCTTCTAAGTATATAAGGATGGATATATGAAGGTTGGACAATGCTGTGTCCTTGGGTGAATGTTTCGAGTTCAATCCTACACAACTTACATAATAATTAATACTCTCTCATATAATAATCCTCTTATATATTCTCTCATAATTAACACATCTAAAAAAAATGTGCACTGAATGCTTATTGAATGACAGTGTGGAGAATCAAAGAAAATGTAGCCCTGAGTAAATCTTTAGGAGTAACTCATGACTTGACCCAGAATATCTTCTCTTAGCATTGCATTAGTAATAAATACATTCCATGTTGTAGTAAAATGAAGTAGTAAAATAAGGTCATTGTATATACACACACTGTTTTATGACCGTAATTTTACTACTTCCCTTCTGAGGAAATCCAGTATATGTTTTCAATACATAATTATAATAATATAGAGTATATAGTTTATTGCAGAGTGAATATGGCCATATGAATCACCCCATGCTGCATCTTACCTGCTCTTTGTAAGAGTATTGTAAAAGTGTTCAATGCAAAACAAAACATACTATTAGCCACAGGGTGGCGTGGCTGTGCCAAAAACATAATGTAGCATGTGGTCTCCTAAAGCCTCGCCCTCCTTTGTCTTAGGTTATACAATTTTTTTTTTTTACAATAACAGTTTATCTCCATCAGTTAAAAAAAAAGAAGCAAGCGTTTATTATTATTAAGCTACATACGAATACACTTTGCCTTACCTGGGGTTTCTGGGTGAATGTCCACTATATGGTCAAAAGTTTGTGGACACCTGACCATCACACCCATACAGTACATGGTCACCACACAGTTGGAAGCTCACAATTCCTTAGAATGTATTTGTGTGCAGTGGCTTTACAATTTCCCTTCACTAAAACAAACCTGTTCCAGCATGAACCTGTTCTCCTGTGCATTCCCCGGAGATGTATGGTGTGTTAAGGTTGGAGTGTAGTGTCCCGAACAGAGCCCTGGTATCAACCCCAGCGAACACATTTGAAAATAACCGAAACGCCGACTGCACCCAAAGCTTAGTGCGTGAGCTTGCTTAGTGTATTGCTCTTGTGGCTGAGTGAACACAAATCCCCACAGTCATGTGTTGAAATCTAGTGGAACAGAAGCACTCCAGTTATTATAACAGCAAAGAGGGACCAAATCTGGAATGGGTTGTTCAACAAGGAGTGATATCCTTTCTTGGCAGAGGCAGATATAAAAATGACAGACATATTCGGGTGAAAAAGAAAAAACAAATACACAGTTATTAAAAATAATCTCCTTGCCTTTCAATACTCTTTGCCCATCTGTAACAAGCTTATTAAAAAAAGTTTTAGGCTGATCATCAATTTTCCAGCTGATGATTGACTTTTGAACTTTTTCCGACGTTGGTCGGCAATTGAAGATGTTTCTGTTCCATACTCTACCATTTACTCTTAGACTCCTCGTGATGAATCCATGTTCGTCACAAGTAATAAGTCTCTTTAAGAAACTTTCCTCGCTCCAAATGTTGTTTGTAGATATCCAAACGCTTCTGTTTATGCCCTTTTGTGAGTTGTTCAAGCACCAGGTACACTCTTAGACCACAAACAACGAATCACCGCACTTCACTCTTCACTTCTTTTGTGCAAATCATGAGGGGGCATCCATTTTTGCTCGCACCGCAGTTACAAATGAACTGATGTAACACCTTCACACCTGCACAGCAGTGACTGGGGAGACACTAGCCTCGAAAGGAACCACTCATAATACCAGCAGAAATTTTAATATACCCGGAGTGTGGATAATGTTTGACTCACCCTTTGCAGACTTATTAGAAAGTGTCTACTGTACCACGTTTAGAAGTGATAACAGTTGCCTAATATTGATTTTTCCACTGTTGATATCTTACAGTTCATACACTGTACATGCACTAACCATATTTGTACACGATGGAAAATCAGCAATACCTAACACAGTAATTATCTTGATGATATAAATTTTATTTTGTTGTTATCTAAATTTTTGTCCCATGCAAGCTTAATTGTGTCACATGTGTTACAACAGTAGCATGCATATTTCCATTTAACTTAAATGTAAAGCACACTCACAGGAGAAATTATTTATTTCATGCAAGTATTTTTTGAGTATAATATTAGTTCATGTTTTAAATAAGATTTGACTCTCACTGGAAGGCGACATTGATATTTAACGCAGAAAAGTCTAATTATTTTTACCAGCAGGGGGAGGAAGAAGCTCAGACATTTGATCAGCTCCTAAATGAAGGGTAAGAAAAACCTGACATCCTTCTGAGCTCTTATTATTCTTCTGCAGGGAAAGACTGCAGGACATCATCACCCTGATCGCAATATTAGACAAATCATTCCTGTTGATTTCATTTTTTTATACATAATAAAAATCTGTATTTTTTTTTTTATTAGATTTTGTATTGTTATCTGTACATGTATTTTGTATACAGTATTAGATTTTATGACCAGTTAATTGTCAGCTGTGCAGAATATAAACCCTATCTCAATAAAGTCTGTATGAATTTGAGAAAACTTTATCATGCGCAGTTGTAACCTAAAGTTAGAGAATCCCGAAGGTTTGGTGTACTCACTGCCATATTTGAGCAGCACAGTATCTGTGTTCATACCACCTGCTCTTGGCACAGGGATATGTGTGTATGTATGTGTGTGTGTGTGTGTGTGATGGCACTGAGAGCTGACAGACGGACACCATCCTGACATCCTGCCTCATTGAGATCTGAGCTCCTATCAGGAACCCAAATCAGCTTAACCAGTGAGCTTCCGCTATGTCACCCTCACATCACAGGACTGAATATACAGTAATGAGCAAATGTATGCTCAAAGCAAACCCATAGGTCAACTGTAGAAGGTTTTCAAAACTCAAGACTAATTATGAGGTCTTTTGTTTGCTTTCATGTAAAAGTATGCCCTCATGACAAATACAGTATTACATTTAGTCTATAATATTATTATTACAATGTTACTATAATATAATATAATATAATATAATATAATATAATATAATATAATATAATATAATATAATATAATATAATATAATATTAAAATGTACTGCAAGCTTATCTGTGCTCTCAGGGTAGTCCTGGTCAACAAAATACAATTTGTCAAATACAGGTAGTCCCCGAACAAGTTCCATTCCGCGGCACGTTTGTAAGTCTGATTTGTTCTTTAGTCTGACAAAGTGAGTCTCCTATGCCTTTGACATGAATAAACAATGAAAAGCAGACCATTTCACTTGACTAAATCGGTCTCCCTTCCCCACACTGTCATCATGTGGCCAAAAATCTTAATCACACCTAAGGAAATGAATCTCACAGTGAAATGTTGTCTCTAAGCCTTCAAAGTGCAAGGGGAATCCCAGACACCATTTTGTCTCAGAGCTGTTTTCCACAGCATTGAACGGTGAATGTTGAGGATTTTCCAAAATTAGGATTATTCACCATCAGGACAGCTTTACAGGACAGCCATTTTCCATCATCTTGCTTCAGTGCACTGATTCATTGAACCCGGTGAGGTCGACTAATTTCTCCCGAACCTCCACATGCACACACATACAGTACAATATACCAGACTTGAGACATTTTAGATTTACACACTGAAAATATGCTTTGTAATTGTTAATATTGGTATCTGGTGCACTACAGTGTCTATTTTTTGTACAATACACATGAGCTACTTCCGTGGGAGTAAAACCACAGTCCGTTCGTATCTGCGGAAAATTTGTAACTTGAATGTTCGTAAGTCGGGGACTACCTGTACATATTAAAGACAACATTTCTATCAAAACTTTTTTTTACAGACAGAATGTCACTATGGAATCACAATCATGTGTGCCAAAGGAGTCGTAAAAAAAACGATATTGGACAGTATACATTTAAGAACATTTATTTTTCGCATTCAGCAGTGAGTACATTTTAAGTGCAAATAGTTAAGAGTCCATGGCTAAGAAGAACTACACTCAACATAGTACAAAGATGGACACAATCACCAAGCTGGCATTCTCTTGCTTTAAGCTTCCTCCTCCTCCGTCTCTTTCATTCGTTTGCATTTCACTTAAAAGAGGTTTGACGACAGTACCTAAACACATGTATCTCTGTAGTTCTGGTAAGGAATTATCAAAAAAACCCAAAACAAAATAAAACAAAAACACTACATATTAGTTTACTATACCTAATCAGAACACTGCTAAATATTGGCTGTCTTGCCACACAAAGAAGGTAAACCTTGGCATGTCCACGCGTCTAGCTGATAATAATAGTGAAGTATTTAAGTTTCCAGGTATAGTGAGAGAAGAGAAGACCCACCCAGTGCCGCAGACAAAAAAAAAAGCTGCTTTTGGACCTTTTTTTTCCCCAAAGAAGAAGAAGAAGAGACTATCACAGGAGAGCACTAAAGCTGAAGACTTCGTTCACACACTACAGAGAAACGTCTTCAGCGAAGCTGAGAAAGCCCAGAGCACAGGAAACCAGAGGAAAAGAAGAAACGCATCAGCACTTAAGACTCTTGACTTCATGCACTTAATAAGCAAC
Source organism: Clarias platycephalus (assembly GCA_030068275.1). Lineage (NCBI taxonomy): Eukaryota > Metazoa > Chordata > Actinopteri > Siluriformes > Clariidae > Clarias > Clarias platycephalus. The sequence goes on along the minus strand of JAQQZT010000020.1, from coordinate 6,199,746 downwards.
ACAAAAACACAGAGTTTTATTATTTTTTTGTTTTTGTTACCACTCTTCCATATATGTTTTTTTTTTTATTTTTATATTTACTAGAGCTTAGTGCTTGAGTGACAGCATGTTTTTTTGTCTATTTTTCTCTACTGGGCAAGGGTGGGACTTCTCGGAACGACTCGGCTGCTGCTCTAAACACCACAGTGTGCACAAAGTAGAACTATGCTCCAGTAACTTGTACATGTGCAGGTGTGTCTGTACACATATGTATGCGTGTATATGTGTTTTTTAATGTGCATGTGTGTGTGTGTGTGTGTGTGTGTTTATGTGTGCTCGACCATGTGTGTATACTGTATGTGTGCGCGCATATGATGTGCGTGCGTGTGTGTGTGTGTGTGTGTGTGTGTGTGTGTGTGAGTGAGGAAACCATGAACTAATGAGAAGCTCTCTCCCTATAATAAGGGAAAGCCTGGTCATGGACTTCTTGTGTTCTCCTGTGGCTTGGGGCTGTTTACTCAGCCTTTCGCTTTGCCCCTGGAATCTTCTCCTGGATTCTGTGGAGGAAATAACACACACACACACACACACACACACACACACACACACACACACACTTACAAGTGAATATTATTTCATCAAGATTTTCCCTGTTTTAGATGGTATGTTCCTTTGAACGCTCTGTGTACTTTAAACTTTATATTTATATAGTAGTTTGGCCACACCTTCTAAATCCATGGTCTTTCCCAATTTCTTTTGTTCTTGTCCTCTGTAAACCCTTTATACGGCTCTAATCTAAAGTACTGTTAATTGATGATTTTTAAACCTGGTAACTCTAAATGAACTTCTCCTCTGCAGCAGAGGTACAGTACAGTATGTTCTAGTCTTGCTTTCCTGGGATGGTCTTCATGAGAACCAGGTTCATTATGGTGCCTGTAGGGTTTTGGAAATGCACTTGACAATACCGTTCTTGCAAGAACTCTTTCTGAACAGCTCACCTTCATGTCTTAAAAAAACAATAGATAGTTATCGTTATTTAATTACCTAATTCCATATGTCTTGTTTTATAGGTTTAAAATCTCCAGTATTGGATTAGAATGTGGGAAATAAATCACCATAGAAAAAATTAGAAGTGTGTTCAAAAAGGTGTGTGCACACGTCAGCAAAAGTGATAATTATAATAACTATAATGTACAGTATATTATTCTTATGAATTATTATGAGCTTTTTAAAGGTTCATGAGATGTTGTTACCTCGGAGCTCGTGTTCATCTTACTTATCAAACAACACTGTTTCTGATTTTCTCTTTATTTGTCTGTATTTTACTGATAGATGTACTGTGCACTACATAAAGTAGACAACACTACAATACTTGTACTATACACTATAGAATGAGCATATATACTGAACACACAGCTATTAGCCGAATCTTTATGATTCTAGCGAGTGAAGTGTGGATTAAAAGAAATCACGGTGCTTATTCCTCTTTAAGTTCGAATAACGATCACCACTGCAGATTCACCGGATTTGCATACCGAACCCCTTTCTTGAACCAACCCTCCCCAAGTTATCTACAGTAGATGTAGGACCGGTGATAAGGATGCATTTGTGCAACTCACAGTGACCGATTCCTGACCAGGAATTGAACCTGTGAAAGCAGTGCATGCTAGCCAATGTGTTTGAAAGTGACCATATTTTACTGTAGTTTATAAGCTACAGTACAAATGCATAGCATAGTGCTAATATGCATGCACTGATATGTAGGGGTTTTTTGTAAAACGACAAAAAAGGACCAAGAAACGGCAAAGAACTTACTTCCCCACCACCGTGTTTACTTGAGTCCTTACAAGTCCCAAATACTGGTCAATCTGTGCCTGAGACAAAAAAAAAGAGCGGCAAACATGATGATGATCTTTTAGATAAGCCTAATTAAAAGCACAATAGTAACAATTTAATTTCACACTTACCTGATATTTCTCATACACCACAGGCATGGAAAACATTGACACCACGACTAAAGGAGAAGATTGAAGAGTGAGTGCACAGTTAGAGTGTGTGTGTGTGTGTGTGTGTATGTGTGTGTAACTACAGTGAAAAATGTAACGTTTGCTTTTATGGAGGGAATTGTAATAAAAAGAAAAGAGGTCTCACCCATGATAAGGAGAGTGAGGCCGTTGAAGAGCGCTCCCACGTAGGTCAGCAGCCACATGACCACTGCGAACTGAGCAAGCGAAAGCTTCAAATTAGCAAGTCTGTGTAACTGTCTTGAGGCATTTCATCTTGATGTACATGCACAAGGAGCGCACTGTTGTTGAGGAGATTTTACAGGGATGTACATGCAATTTCTAATGCGGATAATAAAATGAATGACAGAGGATTAAGCTGGGATAATTCAGGGTTAGATCCAAAATTTCTAAACTCTTTATTGATAAAAATACGCTTTTCTTCTTTTTTTCCAAGTTGTTTAAAAAATTTGCTCAATTTTTCATTGTGTATTCATTACAACTACTATTCCTTGTAATAATTATTATTAATATTATTATTCATTATTATTATTATTATTATTATAATACCTTTAGTGAATCCACCAGGTCCTGCACTAGGAAGAGTCTGCGCAGCTCTTTCAGAGTGCTGTTAATGTAAAGCTGGGTGTTCTCGGCATACCTCTGCATCTGATCATGTGACAGGGACATCTCCATCTCCAGGTATGACCTGCACACCAGTACACAAGCACTCAGTGACAAAAAGTGTCCCCTTGATAGGAAGGATGGCATACGTTCTCTCTCGTATCAATCACAGAGTATATATTACAGTATTCCAAGTATGTGGAAGCTGATGCTAAAATGCTATCGCTCTGCTGTGTGCTGTGACCCTGCAGTTTGATAAGACAGGCTTAACTGGCTCCATGTTTCTTGAAGGTAGCCTGTGCTAACCTGCCTAGTTTTTAAGTAATGTACCAATCATACAGAGACACGCATATACAGGACAGGTCTTACTTAAAGGGGTGTCCCTCGTCGGTCTTCTGCACTGCCTGGAGGACGGACTTGTAGACTCTAAAACTGATGGTGGCAGAGAGAGCAGCCAGAGCCAGATAGGCAATCACACTGACCACGCTGAACTGGGTCAGAGAGAAGAGCAGCAGCAGTACACTGCTAAACACCAGGCCGGTCTGCTTCACATCGCGCCAGTACAACAGCTCCATCGCTATAGGGCGAGACAAAGAGAAGAGAATGAGACAAGTTGTAATCGCTCTCATCTCTAAGTCCCATGGTAAACGTATGTCAGTGGCGATCTACAGTATGAATCATGACAGTCTGCAGCATTATCCACTGTCCATGCATCCTAAATCAACAAACAGATGAGTAATTATTTAATAATTAAAAAAAAGCAAGATTGTCAGCAATGTGGTGGGAAAGACTCCAACCCGAGCCACAGCAAAAATAAACAGGTCCCCATATGTGCCCACATTAACATATATTAGCATATCAATTCATCGTGACCCCACCCCCTTTCATATGCAATCTGTTCTCCTTCGCTTTAATTCTCATTTATTTATAGAAACTCCATAAAATATTATTAACTACCAGTCAAAAATAACAGCCTTTCAAAAATCTATAAAAAAACAAGCATATATATAATTCAGTCTACCATCCATAAGCTCTTGCTATTCTTTTCTCTTTTTTCTATGATTACTTTCGTTTTTTTCTAACATGCTTCTCAGACACAAATGTGTGCCAGATCTCCATCTTTGCTTGCAAGCTATAAAAACTGGAGCATTATTTTGAGCCATGCTATGCTAGCAGCTGATGCTCCAGAAATCTCCACACAGGGTTCGCACATGCTCGCTGGGGTCTTTTGTGTGTGTGTGTGTGTGTGTGTAGCTTCAGGGCGTGGTTAAGACCACATTATGTGATAAACAGACGACAGCTGCTCTCTAAACATCCAGATCGAGGATCTATTATTCATACACAGCAGTTTATTACAGCCATTAATAAATAGGCTTTCAATAATTTTCTTCCCCTATCACACAAACAAACACACACACACACACACATGCATTCTCAAAACCATTAAGAAATAGTATGCTAATAAATTTCCCCCTTGTGGCACGAACACATACACACACATTCTCACTTCTATGATTTCCCAGAATTTGCTCAGTTTCCAATTAAAACCTGCATGGTAAAATGTGTCTACTCTGAATGGTGCTCGGTCGCCACGGAAACAGAGCTGGGTGCAATGGAGAGAGCACTGATGCAGTTTCCATAGTAACCATCTTTCATCATTCCCTGGCAATCCCAGCCTCCTGCTCTCCTCAGTAAGACGGAGATGACAGGCCTGGCAGACAGAGTAACGAGGCACTGATGAGGTGAGGGAAGGATTAGACGGGAAAGGAAAGCACAAGCAAGAACTGGGACGATAGGGAGGTAAAAAAAAAAAAAAAAAGAAAACGTCGGTAGAACAAGCTAACATGCTAGTGCTGTGACTAATTCAGCTCCAAATCCGACACATTTTCACCATTATAGCTGTTTTAACACTGCCATAACAATGATGAATGGTTTACGATATGCATAATAAAGCTATTTTTAAGCGATAAACGGGCGATGGGTTGAAGCAAAGATGAAAAAATTTGCATGTATCCTGGTCCTGATGTCAATAAGGCGCTAAAGGCCTTAGCGAGAGTCACTGGCTTTTAGGATGCATTTGACCTACAGCAATCTTCTCTCTTTGTGTTTCTATCCTGTCTGCTCTAATAACCAACAAAGAACTCCTCTAGGTGCATCATTACTAAGACATCTCACATCGGTTTCCAACAAGAACAAACCTTTAGTCTAGCATAATTAACAAGTCAGCTATTCTAACTATTCGTGTTAAAGCGACCCTTAAACAAGTATATCAGAATTCAGCACTCCTGCTTTTTGACATGATTTAATGCAGAAAGTGTCCGCACATGCTTCCCGTCCACACTATTACCAATCCATACTAA
>JAQQZT010000020.1:6176842-6191365 GCA_030068275.1 Clarias platycephalus | reverse complement strand
CGGGCTGGTGGAGGAAGGGCGTGTCCGACTGTCTCAGGCCCCCCTTCGTCTGACGCTCATCATGGCGGCTGCCTTGACGCAGACAAGACACCGAAATGAGGAGACGCAACACACCATATGCTCTAGTCTAAACCTGTTATTCCGCATAAGCCCAAGCATCCTTCCATGCTGCACTCTCAATCATCTCTCCTCTCTTTGTTCAATCTGCCAATCAAGATGTGCGCACGCATCCTCATCCTGTCTCTCTCTCTCTCTCTCTCTCTCTCTCTAGACACCCAGAATCATCTCGCATACATGAACATGCAGGCAAACAATACCCTGGCACTTCCAGTTGCTCCAGAATCCCTCCATCTTGGTGGAGTCTGCGGCTGCCGTGGAGCTGCTCTGCATGCTGAGGGGAAGGAGTGACGCTCGGCTACTGCTAACACACTAATAAGCCACTGTGTGTTTGCTCCTGCTCTGGTGCACTGTGCTCTCTCTCTCTCTCTCTCTCTCTTGCTCTGTCTCTCTCTCTCTCACTTTCCCCACCCCACTCCGGTGCATGAATGAGCCACAAGAGGAGGAGATAGAGAGCAAAGGGAGGAGGTGGGGGTGTATTGGTGTATTGGCTTGTGGAAATGCTGCCGACTAGTGGAGGTGAGACATATGATGCACAAATATAAGTAGAAGAAAAGAGATAATACGTGTGTTTTTAGAAAGGACATAATATAACCAAAGTCGATCTAGCATATAGCAATAGTAATTGCTTAATTCGGATCGATTTGAAGGTTTTTGCAATTACAGAGCTATTAATTAAGGACAAGGAAAATGCTAAAACGGTGTTATGTATACCTTCTATCTGACCACGGCTTTTAAAAGAAAAATCCTACCACTCAAACAATCCTTGAAAGGGATTAATATGTGCATGGGGGAAAATGTAAGTGTGACATCATACAGGATATGCTGAATGACTCAGCACTCTCTGTTAGCTGCCAGCTCATTCTGTAATGCATAGGAGGACACGCATATAGACGCATTGTACCATGTCATGTGAGATGATATTGCTGCACACTGCGATATGCCTGGCCATACCGTATAATATATTGCTATACCACAATTAAAGATGCTGCCACATTCATTTGCTTATCATTTAATCAGATCACAGCTGTCCTATGACTTATCTGAATCTATCTGTCAACCCAAAGAGGTAAGAATACAGAAGGTTATGCTCATCGACGGGTTCCTGATGATGATGATGATGATGTCATGAGCAGGATGATTTCACATTATAGTTAAAGTCATGTGGCGGCTGCTAAGCAGTTTATCACCTCAAGAAGACTGCTATAAAGATATTGCACTTACTGAAGCTAGTGTTAGCTGGTTCTAATGCATTAAAAACATCTACTGGATATATACAGTATATAGAGAGAGTAGTGAATAACTGAAAACATGAATATTATTTTCACATGGTAAGATGGAAGACTGTAATAGATCGCGGACACGCTGCCTATGCACCTGTAACTCATCGAGCTATTAAAAACTGTATGTTGGAATGGAGATCATATTTTCTGATCAGTCCTGATCAGGTTAGATTATTCCGATTGTGGTGCTTACATGATGATTTTTTTATATGTCGAAGGCAACGCATTCTTGACAACATAACTTTTAGCCTTAGAAGTATTTTAAAACCAGTGCTTCATTTGTAGCTTAAATAAATTCATTAATCAATATGAACACAAAACACCATAGAGAAATGCAGTTTAGACGAAATGAAGCAAATGTTTCATTATTAGCGAGAAAAAAAGAAAAGATACCAAAAAAAAAAAAAGAAGACGGCTCCTCCACAATAGTTTATACACAGTTAATGATTCACTTCTTTCAGAAGAACAATGCTTACACTGTCCTGTATCTCGCTACTTTACTGTTAAACCATATTCTCACATCTCTTCCACCACTAATACTCAAATTAATCTCTGTACAAGAATTGCATCATATTTCGGTACATTTACATTTACTGTACATCGCAGATAGCCTTATATATTGAGACTTTACAGTCTCTATCAATACACACATCCCGTTTCTGGTTCACTGTGTCACAGTCAAAAAAACGCCTGGTGGGGAGAAAAAACATGTATTTGCCTGATGTGATGTTAAATAAGGTCTGGAACTCAGCAATCCAGGCAAAAGTGTATCTCTTAAGCAGTGCGCACTCTGCTGGCTGAAATGGGGAATGCAAGCACCCTCCTCAGTGTTGCAGCCTGGCTCAGGCTTCTAGAGGCTTCTCATGAGGAGGGCAGCACATACAATTCAGCTCCAGCCTGCTGCACCACACCCTTTATCTAGGACACTGATGCAAAGAAAACGCCACAAGCGGGTACCAGATAACTAGCCTCTGCTTTAAAAACGGAAAAGTAAAGTGTCCAGAAAAGGAAAATTACTATGTACCGCTTTAGACCAATTAAAAAAATGTAAATGAGGATGAGATCATGTGTGAATGTGTTATACAGTATGTAGGCGTGAAAGCTGACGCGATGCAAGCATGACATTTTGATATTAGACCTTATAACACTGACTCTTAGGGATGTGAAACTTAATATATAATTAAAGACAACATCTGATAAAATTAGCCTCAGGCATCTCATCCATGACTGTGCATTTTTAGAGTAAGCACTGTACAGCATCATTAAAAGGAAGCTGGTAAGCTAATGGAAAACTGTAAAAATAATCTGCATGTGGTAACTCTTAAATATAGATTTCATGCAAAATCAATAGGGTAATATAAAACCTTAGTGGAAAAACGAGAATTTTTTAATTGGTCAGGGTCTCAGCGAGTATAAAACACTGATGGTGCAGATTCTCAGTGCTAAAAAAAATTACTCGTGCAGATTATGTTACGACTCACGCAAGTTAATCACGAATAACCATACACCACTTCCTACTTATTCTCTATGAAAGATAACAATTTCACTCTTTCGTTCAGGGAGAATAGGTCGCTGAATCATAGCCTGCTTTCCAGAACCCTCAGCAAAAACCAGCTCTCTCTGTAGTCAGCAATAGCCTGCGCACTAAACACCAAAGGTTATAAATATCATTAACCTGAACACCAGGGATTTCACAGGACAATTCACTAGCCCTGACATCCAGGACAAGCAGATTATGTGATCAGTGGTTTTATTTATTTATTATTTATGATTACTTGACAGATGAATAAGTTGCTGTGAAAAACATAAAACTTCTCAACATTCATGACAGTGCAGAACAAAAAGTAGTTATATAACACTGTGGATAATTACCTTGAAGAGTAGGAATGATGACGCTATACAGCATCGTACACTAAGAGAACACAACAGACCACAGCCAAATTGTTGACAGGAGTGAGTAAAAATGCAGTGCTATAGCAAAGACATTAATAAGAAACGGCAAAAACTAGGGCTACATCGTCTCTCATCTCCCACTCATTGTCTACGTACACCGCTTTGTCCTGTATTCAGGGTTGCAGGGGGCCTGGAGACTATCCCAGGAGACTTGGGGCATGAGGCGGGGCACACACACATACACACACTCATTTACACACTACAGGCAATTTGGGAACACCAGTTAGCCTAATCTGCAAGTCTTTGGACTGTGGGAGGAAACCGGAGTGCACGGAGGAAACACACCAAGCACAGGGAGAACATGCAAACTCCATGGACACAGAGACGGGAATTGAACCTGGCCGGGTAACGAACCCCGACGCTGAAGGTTCAGGACGTCAGTGCTAACCACTATGCTACAGTATGGCTACATCTGAACATGTATAAACAGGGAGTGTTGTGTAAACATACAGTAAAGTCACTGGGTGTGAAAGAACATATGTGATGTTTGTGATGTGATTAGTTATGTATTTGTCTTTTCGAAAAATTAATAAAATAAAATTTACATCCAGAATACAGATTATTTTTAATTAACCCTCTTACTTATATATAATTCATGTGAACATTTTTATATTAGTTTTTCGCATTCCAAAGCGCTCTCTTATCAACGACACGGTAACCTGATCAATCATCACAGTGAAACCTTTAGCATAAACAGTCCAATATTAAATAGCTCAGTAGTGCTTAATGATTGTTCTCATCTTCAAAAACAAGAAACAGTTTCTCTCATTATCCCTCTTCTCTTACACCCAGTGGGTAAGAATGCTGAAAGATCAAATTTTCATCACATTAGCACTAAATGTCACCATTTAGCACTCTCCCAGCTGTCTCACAGGCTCAGCCACTGACAGAGATATTACACCACCCTCAGCCAGTTCCAGTAAATTATCCTCGTCTAAAATTAAACTGATTTAATCGGTCGTCTGTCTCTTTTCTCTTATAAGTTTGCTTTTCACTTTTGCAGATGTAGTGAGGTTAGGTAAACAAGGGAGGGCAGCACAACTCATCGATGACGATGTAGAAATTGAGGGAGCCGAGTCACGACTGTGCCACATACAGTACTGTAAATATAAAGTGAGTAAATATTTACATCCCAGCCTATTAATATTATATTATAACATTTTGCAAAGAAGAACTACTGTATGGTTATTGCTGTTTTAAATGGATGTGTATACAGTTTCTTAGAAAAGGCTAATGGAGAGATTCTGGAAGATTTCATTGTAACTCAGACACAAATCCCAGCACCTGTAAATATAATGCAGAGACATGATGGATATATTTAAAAAAAAAAAAAAAAAAAAAAAATTCATGCACTGCAGTTTCCAGATCCTGCTCAGTGTTGCACACACCCCGCTGCTGCACGAGGACAAACAGAGGTGACTGATTTCTGTTCAACAACTGAGAGCTGGGTCATTTTAATCTTCAATATTCAGTGGTATTTACATGACATTAGAGCTTAATTTTTCAGCTTGTCCCTCCTTGAACATCCCACTATTACATATTTTTGTTTCAGCACAAAGCACTCAAGAGAATCGTCAAACCTTCAGGCAGAAGATTGAAGTATTATTTTTAGCAGGAAGTCATCGAAAATGCATAGAAGTGAAAATTCCTCAAGCATTCAGAAATTTTGGTTTACTGCTATGACAAACAAAAAAAAAACAGTTTTGAATAAATACTTTAATAATGCTATATTTGTACATAGTAAGCAAGCAAATAATGGTTTAATGATTCAGTTACCTAAGCATTGTTTTACTGTGTTTACTGTGTTTAATGCCTTCCAGAAATTTGCCCCCCCCCGCCATGTGTCTAAAAATGAGTTTGTAAAAGTATAAAGTTGTACACAGGTCATGTGTTATGTAAAGCACGGTGTCCTCTCTCTAGTTTCATCTTCCCTTGCTCGTCCTACGCCTCACTGTCCTATAAACAGATGATCCGGGATCTACGATTTGCCCTTCTGCTGCTACAGTACTCTAGGCGCAGAGAGGAAATGGTCCAGAAAGTGACTACAGTATATCTTCTCCTACACAAAGTAGCACATCAAATGACTCTGCAGTCAGATTTAGGTATATACAAGTCGATACAGGTAGGTGGTGCCCAAGCTTTTAATTCTATGCGTTTTTTGTATGTAAACATTTAATAAAAATCAGCTCGGGTCTTCATATTTGGCAAGTACAACCTCAGATGAACAACTAATTTAAATTTTTTTTACCATGCTATTATTTATTTAACTAAAATGACATGCGGCCAATACTAAGTATCCCCATGATTCAATAGCTTAATAGTTTAAAGTATCCTTTTTCCGTATGACTTTATTAATCTCTCACATCGTTGTGGAGGAATGTTCGCCCATTTTCATTACAACATTGCTTCAAGTCATTGAGGTTTTTGAGCAATCAAAAAGTTAGCTTAAGGACAGCTCTCTTACAGTCCTGCCACAGCATTTCAATTGGGTTGAGGTCCAGGCTGTAGTTCCATTCGAAAACCTTGATTCTTTTTCTTTTCAGCCATTCAGATGTAGATTTACTGGTCTACTTCGGGTCATTCTCCTTTCGCATGACTCAATTTTGACCAAGCTTTAGCTGTCTCACAGATGGCCTCAAATTTGCCTCTAGAATACTCTGATGTACAGAGGATTTCATGGTTGACTCAATGGGTGTAAGGTGCCCAGGTCCTGTGGCTAAAAACAAGCCCTAATTTAAAAAAAAAAAAAAAAAAAAAATGTGCATTACGGCCACCTCTGGTTTGGTTTCATCTGTCCATAGGACTTTGTTCCAGAAGTCTTGTGTTTTGTTCAGTTACTGTATGTTTCTCTGTTCTTTTTAGACAGAAGAGGCTTTCTACAGGCAACCCTTCCAAACAAACCATACTTGTTCAGTCTTCCTCTAATTGTGCTGTCATTGACTTTAACATTTAACCCGTGCAGTGAAACCTGTAAGATCTGAGATGTAGGACTTGGGTTTTTTGTATTTCTCTAAGCATAGCACGGTCTTGGGGTGAAGGCGCTGGGACATAAACTTCTGGAAAAATCGGCAACTGCCCTTAATTCTGTCCACTTGTGAATAATCTCTCTCAATGTAACTTTCTAGATTGATGTGAACAACAATTGCTTCTCTCTCATTGCTAATGCCTTGGAATTAATCAAGGAGTGAGGATTAGCAGCATCTGACTGCAACCTACCCTCTTAAATCCTGTGGAAGCAGTAAGGGGGGATTTAGTATTGCCATGTTTTTGCACATGTTCTTTTAGGCTTCATTTTTGTTAAATAAATAATGGCAATATTTTAAAGGAATATTTTAGATATGTTGTATTTCGCTAAATAAATATGTACCTGTCTAAAAATGAGCCAGGTTCAATTGGTGAAAACGCATTTCCTAAAGACGTGTTTAGACTAAACTGGAATATCTGGCTGTAATAGACTGGCCTACTTTATGAGATGAATTCTACACCCCCAGCAAGCTCAAATTTATCAATCATTAAATTCATAATGGTCTGGTGCAAAACCTATATTCCAGATTTTCCTGCTTCTAGTTCCACACACACATGAATAGATAAACCTCCTACTGGAGGTTTCCGACTTGCTCATTTCCTTCCTGAGTATTAATAGCAAGATGGTCATCATTTGACCATGACCATAAACAGGATATGTTATAACATCCACCATTCATGAATCTATTTTTAATATTGGACTTATTCATTTTGCCATGTTTGATTGTGTTCTTAAACAACACATGACAATTGGTTGACGTTGACATGGAGTAGCATGGATGCAGAGTAACTATATTAGGCCAGAAATTTGTGTGAGTTGTTGTAACTTCGTTAACTTTCCCAACCGTTCTCTGTACAGTATGTCAGGATGCCGAGTTTGTTCTGCCAAGCCCCAAAGGTTTTGGATGATGGACATGATCAATGTCCATCTTGTTTGGACTCGAAGATATGCGACAGGCACTGCTCAACTGCAGCGTTATGCCATTAGTGATGCACAAAGCACACTTCGTCGACTGTGAAAATACAGCAGTCTATTTATCACCTTCCTATGGTGTGCCACAGACTTGACAAAGATTAAAACAAACAGCAGATACGGGTTCAGAGCCCACCTCTGAACACTTCTCTGAACCATCACATGGAAAAGAGGAGAGCGCCGTTATTGCACCAAAATGCAGATTGAAGGAGCGGGAAAAGGGCATGGTGCGAATGCAGGAGCTGTTAGGGGGCAGAGTACAGTGCTCAGTCTCATACAAACACCTCACATACAGTACATACATACATCATACACACATACATCTGATGTGCTATCTCTTAACTTGTGAGTGCTGGCAGCTGAACACTGAAGTAGACTGAAGACTGGCTGGAAAGATTGAGTGTGTAAAGTGGCTGGGCTATTTCGCAGTAGGCTAATTTATAAAATTTAATTGCACTGAACATGTTAATAATAGAGCAGGCATTCTGGCTACAGTGACAGCTTTGCTTATATGAGACAATTTTCCGATTCCAAATGAAGTCGGCAGAACTCGGTCCATTTTAGTTCTGAGAGACATAAATGTCCTGTTTAAAACAACTGCCATTCAAAAGATCCTCATCTCATGTACAGAAGCTCTAGAATGGAAAGTCGATTATGTAGACTACGCAAAAAAAAAGAAGATCAAAACACAAGTAACCACACCCTAAGCTAGACTTACTAACTCAGCTATGTACTGTACAACCTTGTGTCTTTTGTGTTACTTATCAAGCAGATACAGTCAAACAAAAGATATCAGACTTATCATGGTCATACAGTAATACAGAAGACACATTGTTTTGCAGCAAGCCTGTATCTAAAGAATTTAGACTTCAAGACTGCTTCGGGCCAGGATGCAGTGGCGCCTGCTTGTCCAAATTGATGACTGTAGCCCACCCAGTGCCATTACTGTTATGAATGACAATGCACCACATTCTAGCCCAACAGACCATGTTTTTGCCTGCGGTTGACAAAATTGATGGACCTTGTATTCCAAATACCAGTCCTTACGCAGATGAACAAGTGATATATTCATGTACAATACTAAATATAGTCCTGATTTCTTATTTCTTTATACATTTTAAAACAATACTGAAAGCATCCAAAATATTCAGTAATCTCTTTTGAGCAGTTGATATTCAGAACTCTAAATGATTTTTTTCTCCTGGGATTTTCTTGCTTTCCTGGGAAGGTCTTCATGAGAGCCAGTTTCATTATGGTGCTTGATGGGTTTTGCAAATGCACTTGACAATACTGTTCTTACAAGAACTATTACAGAACAGCTGACCTTCATGTCTTGAAATAACAACTGACCGTTGTTGTTGTTATTGTTACTTAATAACCCAATGCCATATGTTTATTTCATAGTTCAAAAAAATCCAGTATTGTGCTGAAATGTAGAAAAGAAATCCAAACTTGTTTTTGACTAGTACTGTATATACTGTAGGTATGGGACATTTTGCTGAGTCAACAAAAAACAACTCCTTTTGGAACTAGCCTAAAATCATATGTGGCAGGAGACAATGGAGCCCTGCATACAGTAACCGTTCTCAAAGTAGAGGTTAGTGCTAGCTGGTTGACCAGTGACTGAAAATTTGCATGCTTTTGGGAATATAGCAGCCCCTTTGGTAATGAAAATGATTGTATGGTCTTTACATTCATACGCTTTTCACAACTTTACTGTACATTAGCTATTCCAAGAATGTGTCTAAACAGCTGTGTAGCCGTAATGTAATCATTTATTAACTACTGTAGAATAATCTAAAAAAATGTCTTTCAAAGATTTCCAAAGATTAGACTTCGTAGCAATAGAAAAAAAGTCACGAGTTTAGATCGACCCTATTCCAGAGTTTGTGTTCCCCTGTTGACCCTATTCCAGAGTTCCATGTGTGTGTCACGTGGAATCATCTTCACACATGAACTGTGATCAAATAAAATTTTAGGGTGTGTGACTTTCGGTCCAGGCAGTATATTTGCCAAATAGTGACTATTCGACAGGAACATGACAAACAAGTTAAGCATACTAAATAGGTTTACTGGAAAAAGATGAGTTTTCCCTCAAGGGCATGAAGCAATCGGATATACCTTCATGATTATAATACCAAATGTATTTTTTCCCACCCATATACCGTACTCTATATATAAGATGGAAAGTACAAGTTGCCCTAGTCATCCTAAGCTTATATTCTATGACATTACAGAACACACTGCATTAGATAAGGTTAAAACTTTAACTAAAACTACAGAAAAAATGTTCCTTCAAATACACACATAATATACCTGACAATTACTAAGTAAATCATAATCAGTTCTTAAATAAATATATATATATATATATATATATATTAATTTCACAGTGCCTTACCCTTCTCTCTAGTTATTCCCCGGAAGATAGCAGGAGTTGTGGGATGTGTTTCGGTACTAGAATGCTTCCTCTCGGCTTGCCTTTCCTCAGGAGGCTTCTCCACCTTCAGTTCAGGCAGGACTGCGCTAGGAGGTGAGGGCTTGCTGCTGGGTTTTGTCTTCTCATCCTCTACTTCCCTTGCCATTTTCTCTTTAGGAGCACTGTCAGAGACTGGAGCAGTTGCTGGAGGTGCAGGCTTCACCGGTGGAGCAGGGGTCACTGTAGCCGAGGGGGATGGAGGGTCGACTTGTTGCGAGTTCTCTTTGCTAATCTTGGTGGACAAGTCCTGGGGAAATCTCTTAGGACTCTCTTCTTCGCAGGACTCCAGAGCCAACTCACTGTCCAGCTCAGCCTCACGCTCCTCACGCAGGATGCTGTACTGCATGGCTGCAGAGATGGTGCCAGAAGCAAGACCAGGCAGAGGATTGAAGGCAGGAACAGAGACAGAAGCAGGAGCTTGAGTAGTTGCAGGGGCTGGTGGAGGGGTGCTGGGACTCTTGCTGAAGGTCATGTAGGCAGAGCTGGGAGCCTGTGGGCTTGACTCCTCGGACACAAGCTCAATCTCAGAATCGCCGGAGTCTCCACTGCTGGCATCTGTAACCTTGGCGTACAGGGGGAGAGAGGGAGTGGTCTTAAGCTCCATGGAAGGACTCTGAGATCTGGGTACACTCTGAGAGACGAATGATGAAGATTCTGAAGCTTTTTTCACCTCTGTGCCCTTCACCATGGGATCGGATGGAGAGTCCGATTCTTCTGTAATGACAGAGGAAGAAAGAATTGGAAAGTTGTGAGTGTTTGCTGCAGGTTCAGCACCTGCATGGCTCTGGCCATCTGCTGTGTTAAGGTGTCCCACTGAGAGAGCATGTGTGGAATGAGTTACTCAGAGGGACAGTGGCTCAGCTTAGAGCTACACACACCACAGACTTAATTCAACATGCCTCACCAAAAAATTGTCCTTTTTATTTTACCATAAGATTGGGCATTTATTCAACACACCTAACCTCACTATGATTGTGCTAATAATGTTCCTGTTCATGTTATAGTATTATACATGTGTGTATGTCCAAGTAGAATCAGCACAAACATAATTTAGCTCTCTATACATAGCTAGATCTCATTGCCTCTCAGCTGTGCAACTTTGCATCTTACACAGTATACTGCATGACGTGGCACTGGCAACACAAACATACATGTGAACAAGCTGCTTCTGGTTTACACTTCTTATTTCAGGAGCCTGTTAAATGAAGTTGTAATTCTCCATCTATACTCCAACAAATATATTTCGCTGCAGAGCAGTCTCTTGATAACGACTTCTGAATGATTCAACAATAACCTGTGTATTGCGCTGTGCGAATCTGTATCGTTTGAATGCTCACCTGTGAGTGGTGGAGTGGGAGATTCAGGGCTCTCATCCTCTGGCTCGGACAGTGTAACAGTGGGCACGCCCTGGAGCCCCAGACTCAGGATGCTCTCTTTCTCAGAGACCCCGACCGGAGAGGCACGCTGCATAGCCACAGGAGACACTGACAATGGGGGGGTCTCTGTCAAGGTGATCTTGATGGGACTGGCACTGCCCTCAGCACCTGGTGAGCGGTCAGGCTGGTAGTCAGAGAGCTCATCATCTGATGGTTCTTCTACATAGGGGAAAGTGTTTGAGTCAAGAGCAGCTGCAGAGGGGCCCAGTGTCTCCACTTCCACAGGAGATGGACTCTTCTCCAGATAATGCCCTCCCCTAAGGTTGGAGAGAGGGCCAGGTTCTGAAGCGGCACGTATCCCCCAGTCCTCCAGGGGCTGCTGTTCGCTACGGGGA
Source organism: Clarias platycephalus (assembly GCA_030068275.1). Lineage (NCBI taxonomy): Eukaryota > Metazoa > Chordata > Actinopteri > Siluriformes > Clariidae > Clarias > Clarias platycephalus. Next base: position 6,179,765 of record JAQQZT010000020.1, on the reverse strand, counting down.
TCTTCCCTGCTCCTGATGTCCATGTAGTTGTAGGTGGAATCGGGGGTCTTGTCTGAGTCACGCAGCTTGTGGGAGCTGTAACCAAGCTCAGCGCTCGGGGTCATCTCGATACCTGAGTCTGAGCTGAACATGGCAGACTGGTAATCCAGGCCTGAGATGAGGTCATCGATTCCAGCTTGCTGCTTCTTCTCAATTCCGCTGACATCACCCGAGAAGTAGGAGGTGTCCATTTGGGATGAGTAACCGGACAGTAGAGACGTGTAAGGGTCACCCATATCTAAGATGGGTTTATCCATGAGATCTGCACCTGATTTATCTGTGGGAGAGCGAAATGAGGGGACAGGACAAACACAAAGTGAGATAACTATGAGAACAGTATTTATATCTCTGTATATTGAACACATTTGAACATTTTATTTTATTCTAAGATAAAACGTTTAAACATTATGAAATAAGCCAGAGATATAAATCTGGCTACAACATGCATTCTACTGTATACTACACAGAAACAGTGTTTAGCCACCCACAGGCTAATCTAACATCTGCCTGCTTCTGTATACAGATAATACATCTGTCATCTGAAAATGTCCTTGAGGATGTGCATGACTTTATCCTTTACTTCTATGGGAGGAAAAGGCAGATTGTGTGTGTGTGAGAGAGTACGGGCCATGTGCACAAGTGTTATTGTGCCTCTAGGTTTACCCATACACCCAGAGTGTTTGTACAGGGTGTGGCAGTAACCGATCTTCACCATCAGTCTCCTCCCTCTATCCCTCTCGCTTCTACTTATTCCCGTTCTACCTCCTCCTTCTCGCTCTCTTTCAATCGATATGGCTGTTTTTGGCAGATGTATATTTTCCATGCTCATATCTTCATGGGTCAACTGGGGATTGGGGAAGTGCTTCATCAGCAAGTTTCACAAACACACACACACACACACACAGTCTGTGAGTCTGATTATTAACAATCAACATTTCCATCGTCTTAAATTACAATATGTCTAATATAACAAACAGAAGATAGAAAATAACAATTACTGCAAGGATTATTAAAAAAAAAAAATTCTTCTGCAGTCCTTTTGTGCACACAATGATTCAAAATTATAGTAATCTAACTGCTGTATAACAGTACAGGTAGCAGGTGTAGTGGAGGTGGCACAACTTGTTGAGCGTAGGTGGCACAAATAGTCCTGCTGTGGTACAGCACATGATTTGTGCTGCTCAATCTTTCAGGACATTTGTTGAAGCTCCCAATCAGGTGAGTATTTTACGCCCACATTTCCAATATCTGTACACCCAGCTGTGACATTTTTCTTCTAAGTGTACTACTAACCTCTACTCTACTCCAGCGGAAAGCCTGCTCATCCAGCTCTACACCGTCCTACATACATGGGGTAAGGAGCACCACTGGGATTCTATTTTTAGCCCACAGGATCTGAAAAGTACAATGATCCACGTGAAGAGAAGTCAGGAAGAGCACTGGTAACAAACCCCGGGCCTCCACTGTTGACATGTCGTTAGAGAGGAAGAACATCTCCAATCGTGATGTCATAGACGAGTGACAGAATTACACCGATGCACTATTTCAGCATTAAATTTAGCTGAATCTGAGCATTGTTAGCCCAAAATGGTGGACAGGTTATCGAAATGGGTATGATTTCCTCGTCGGATGTTTACATTTTGAATATGCTTGGGATTCTGACTATCCAGAGTTGCAAATGTAATTAGATTTTTAATACCATCTTGTGAATAATGTGTGGTTGCCTTAAATGCTGTGTTTCAATATGACAACAACAACCCGACCCTGGCTGGTTTTAATAGCTCATTGGTCTCTACGATGTTGTGTGTTAATCCCAGTGATTCCCATAATAATAATCCCAATGAAGTGAATTTCATTTCCAGACTGCACTAATCAGCCATTACAACACCACCACAAGGTGAACTGAATTAACACTGACTATAAATTATATCCTAGTAAACTGAGCACCCAAGGCTCTTCTATGCCTGTGAGGAGCAAAAGCCCATCCCACAGAAAAGCCAACGCACTGTGGCACGAACTGCTGAAAAAAGTCGATACTGGCTATGATGGAAAGGTATCAAAACACTTAGTGCATCACAGCTTGCCATGTATGGGGCCGAGCAGGTTCATGGTTGTTGATCCGGCCTAGAAATTCCCCAGATCTCAATCCACTCAAGCATCCATAGGATGTAACAGACAAACAAATCTGATCCATGGAGTTCCCAGCCAGCAATCTGCAACACCCACAGGATCCGCTGTTAACATCCTGGTGCCTGACAACACTGAGGTCTTCTGAAGTCATGTCCCAAGGGGTCTGTGCTGCCCTGGCAGCAGAAGGGGAACAATAATTCCCTTAATGCTTTGCATTTTAATGTGGACAGGTATGGACAAAAGAGTTCACATGATGCAATGCAATTAAAGTGCTTATTTAGAATTATGAAAGTTATTACATTCATATGATCATTTCAGTGAGATATATTTATCAGATACACACACAAAAAAAAATGAAACACAAGAAGTTGACACAGGAGTCTCTGAGCTCTGGACTGAGAGTATCAGTGTGTGTGTGTGTGTGTGAACGTTATAATATGCATCATCACACACTTTCGAGCCCACATTCCGCCCTCAACACCAGGCATGCTGTGGAGGAACTAATGACTCATCCACATCATTAAGAGTAGAGACAGAAAGAGGAGGTGAGACAGCGGTGCTATAAGTAATGATCTAAATGTTAGAGAACACATCGGAGTCAAATATATCTGTGTAGATCAGTAATAAAAGGTGTCTAAGCTCTGGTTTTAGCACCTACCAAGAAACTGTTCGATCCTGAGCTTGTGTGTGTGTGTGTGTGTGTGTGTGTGTGTGTGTGTGTGTGTGTGTGTGTGTGTGTGTGTGTGTGTGTGTG
>JAQQZT010000020.1:6154367-6167851 GCA_030068275.1 Clarias platycephalus | reverse complement strand
CTGTATACAGGGTTGCAGGGGGCCTGGAGCCTATCCAAGGAGACTTAGGACATGTAGTGGGGGTACACTCTGAACAGAGTGAACTCACACACTAGGAGCAATTTGGGAAGGCCAATTAGTCTAACCCACATGTCCTTAGACTGTAGGAGGAAACCAGAGTACCTGGAGGAAACCCACCAAGCATGGGGAGAGCATGCAAACTCCATGTACACAGAGGCAGGAATCAAACATGGCTGGGAATCAAACCCGTACCCTGGAGGTGCAAGGTCGAGGTCAAGGTATTGTCTGCTATTCAAGTCACACACCAAGAACAAGAATTATTATTTGAGTCTGTTTAGGTGAGAGTAATGTTACCAGACAGCAGGCACTGGAATTTATGTGGTATCTAATTAAATAGAGGAAAAGCTGATGTGCGTAGTGCAGCAGGTGATGGGATTCAGAAAGAAAAACATGCATTATAGTTGCATCATGGTGAAGTGTATTTTTAAAAACATTATACATTACATACTTTAATGAATCAGTAACAATTAGGGAGTTTGCTGTCTAGAGTTGTTGAGCAAAAGAAAAAAAGCATACAAGAAAAACAGAGAAAAACTGCACTAATACCGGTACCTTTTCTGTTTTGCATATTTAGAGGAACACTGTGCTCAGGAGAGAAAAACCGGACAGCCTACTTCTTCTCGTCTGTTCCGGTTCATTTGTGAGACACTGATGCTCTTATGCTTCTCACTCTCTACTCCATTATTCATGTGCAAATGGAGGAGCTCAATAACAGATGGGTCAACATAACCTCATAGCTGTCAATCACAGGCACCAAAGCTCACGTTAAGTAAAAAAAAGTGACAAGTTTGATAATCACAAGGTGATTTAGTCCGGGGGCATCCTCCCCAATCATTAAACATGAAAACGGAGCATTCTGATACAACTGAAACTAAATTACAGGGAAACACAGCATTTTATTATGTACATAATATGTATTTGTCAAGTTGATACAGTCATTACTGTAGCACTTTGACTTTCTGCTACCTACTTATGTTCCGTAAAAGATCTCATTGTGCATATGCAGTATTAAAATAACTCTTAGTTATCCTTCTCACTAATTAGCTAAATAACTTGCTTCACTATTTAGTCAGCAAGTCAGTGTTAGCTGATAGACTGCTGTCTAGGAACAAACGAAACTTAAAGACCATATCTTTAAATCAGTAAGTATTTCTGTGCCCACAGAAGTCAAATAATATCTACGAGTTGCCTGAGTAATAAAGGAAAACCCATCACAACTTTTTTTAACAACAAATTTCACCGATAGCCAATAAGCAGGACTGTACTGGGAATGAACTTGATCCCTGGACCTAAACACCACACCGGCCCAACATGGGTGCGGGGGGGCTGGGGTAATGGTGGGGATGGACGTATGTGTGGAATGTGGTTACTGTTTATCCTATATTGTGTAACACGTTGTCAATGAGTGGGGGTGTTTTGTGAGCACAAGCAAATTGAAACTGAATATGTAGCCTAGCTTATAAATTAACATTCATCTTACCACTTCGATGACCTCCTCGAACACATTGCTGGTCAATTAAGAATCTTGATGTTGATGTTTGTAAGATTTTTTTTTAGATTCTTCTTTTTCATTTATACGCTTGTGCTTCTAATTCCTGCTTCCCTTTTCTTTTTTTCAGCCCCTGATTTATTTCTGACATTTTCATCTAAATTTTCTTCTCTCCTGACCCTCTCTCTGCAGCACACTACACTTAGCCTTGATTACATTACTCTAGAATGTTAATGCATGTTAACTTGCACACATTAACCTGTGAATTGCCAGTAGACCAGTCTTGAATCTCGCACTCAACACACTCGCATGTGCATTTAAATGACAGGGCTGGTAAATACATCATGGATTTTTTTATGCATTTAAAAACTAAACCTAAAACTTTGGAAAGGTTCTCTAAATCCGAATAAGGCAATGTCAGGTGAGGTGCATCTGTGTATATATACTGTACATACCGGGCCTCATTTCTCCAAACCTTACAGTACTTATCCCTCGATTAGTGGTGTATCAGAAGTGAAAGCAAGTCAGTCAATAGTGATGAGACAAAACACACCTATAGACTGAATTTCTCTCCAAGATAGTTCAGCTTTATCTACTTTTGTGTGAGCCAGACAGAAAAGGGTAATTCAGTTCAAACAGGACACCGTCATTCATTCGGCAGCTCATCTGATTTGTCAGACGACATGCTGCTACAGTAGCTGCTGGTACTGATGATTCCATTAAACTGCTCTCTTTGAAAAAAACAAATTCATATATATTTTCTACTTCTAAGAAATACTTACATATACTACTTGCATCACTAATCTGCTTGTCTTTGGACTGTGGGAGGAAACCAGAGTACCCGGAGGAAACCCACCAAGCACAGGGATTAAAATTAATTGCACAAAAAATAGAAATAACAATATGGATCTGTGCAATTATTTAATCATAAAAGGCTGCAGTTTATTAAAAACAATATTGACCTAGTTCAGGAATTTATGTAGAGTTTGTTAATAATTTAAGTACTTGTTTATTTTTAAACTTTGAGTTGATAAATATTGGCTAAAAATGTTAAGAATAGAACATATTCTCTTAAAGTAGGTAATTTGTTAATTTTTGGGTGGTTAGCCTAGATAAATATAAAAACAGTTTGAATAAAAAAAAAATGGTGCATTTAATAGGTCAATCCATCCATCCAGGATCCTCTGTAGTCCAACTGTGGAGGCCAATGGTGACCACTGTATTTATTCCCATTTTGTACAACCGAGGTAGGACCTCCGGTCAACACACTATGGGAACACCAATTACCATAATCTGCATGTCTTTGGACTGTAGAAGGAAACCGGCGAAGCCAGAGGAAACCCATCCATCATGGGGAGAACATGCAAACCGTGCACACGGACCCAATGCAGGAATCGAACCCAGGGGTGGAAGGTGACAGTGCTAACCGTTATACCACTGTATCGCCAATAGTTAAATATCACAGTTTAAATCACAATCACAACATGTAAATATACTCACAATGTGATATATAAAAACATAGCAACTTTGACTGTGACAATTTTGACAAAATAAATAAAAAAATAAAAAAATTAATTATTACTATTATTATTTTTTTTAACAAAACCTTGTATTTTGTGCCTTTTTTTGCCAGTAATGCCACAAGGTATTGTATACATTTATTAGACAAACTGCATGATATTTTGCTATATAAAATACATAATTTCCTTCTTATATCCTTTGGATGTTCAGAAAACATGAACCTTGCATATTACGTTGCTATGAATCACATTTTTTTTCTTATTTATGCAATTCTGAGGGTGTAAATCATTACATTCATACAATTTAAGGATTATGATAATCCTTAGTAAAACCGAAAAACATTTACTAATGTATTTATGTGAATGCAATTTAGTTTACTGATTACTATCACTTGAAAGAATATATGTTCATTTTGCTCATGTTAATTTCTCCAGCAGCTCTTTATAACTAGTTCAGTTTGTTGTAGATATATTAATCAATGCTCATATTTGATGCTTGGGTTGCTAGGTGACATACTGTAAGACCTCAGATATTGTAAGAAAAGGCTCTAAGCTTCTTATTTCCATTGGGTTTTATGTACATTGATGTTTTATACATCCAGGTATTTTAAAATACTACCAAATTTCAATTAAATATAATATATATGCTAATATATATGTTAATAAGCCTTATTTCCTATAAACTGTAAGTAAACAGCAGCACAAAACTAAAAGGAAAAAAAAAACTATTAATGTTCCCTTCTGGAGGTTTGCAGATTTTGCTGCTTATATAGAGTTGCTGCTCTCTGTGAGCTAAGATTTTATTCACATGCAGTGCTAGATTTAACATCTCGGTCTCAGAGTATGAATTACGAGCTCCTCAAACATAACATACAACTGCATTTCCACTACGAGTAAATCCTTGACCTCAGAAGAGCTATATGTGGCTTTAGTTTTGATGTCTTTCTAAAGTGATTGCATGCATGAACTGATATTTATTTTGAACATTGACTACTACAGTATAGATAGCCTTGAACTGGCAAACCTTATTTTTAGGTGTTTTCACTCAGGATCTCACAAACTAGCCAATAGATCATTCAGATAGGAAACTCATACAATACTCATCTAGAATTTTAGTTCATGTTATTTAAGCACTGATGTTGTTTAAAGATATAAACAGCTTGTTTTATATGGAGCCAATTCCTGAGAAACTAAACTGATTAACAGAGATGAGAGGGAGAAAAAAATCAGTTCAGTTGTGTGTCATGATTCTTTTGTATGGCAATCCTTGTATAGTCACAAAATAATGACTCCAAAATAATTTTTCTTATTAATATTTATATCTGGTTGCATTTGAAGTGAGAACATTTTGCTGTTCGTCTACAATCCTGCAGATGGTGCTCTCTAAACTATTCACACAACACAACTCCATGTATGGTAGGACCAAGGTATTTGTTTATCTAAGTTTGTTTAGAATGTAAACAAAACCTTAAATAAAAATATAAATATAAATAAACAAATAAAAAACAAAAACACATAAAAACGTAATATTGACAGCATTGCAATCCAAATCAAATTATCACCTACGTATAATACAGGTACGGACAATATTGTATTGTGGTAAATCCCATCCCTACTGATTAGTCTTCTTATTTTTGACTATTATTATTACTTACTGGAATCCTTAAAATTAGTATCCAGATAACAAAATTAATGTCTTTGTTCTTCCATTTAATCATTTAATCTAAATGACACTTGAACTAGTTTATAACCATTTATAAGTGTATCAAGTATTGATCTTTATGCAATGCCAGTTTAAAAAAGAAAACTATTAAACAGTTGTAGTTTTCATGAATTAAGAGTCTATGAAATAAAATTTAGCTCTTTTTGTTTTTAGCCAAACCTGATAAGCATGGCATAACTATACAGTAAACTACAGTATATACTTTAGGTGCCTCTACAGAATACTGTAAGTACAGTAGTGTATAATGACAGGAACTGTCCTCAACACTGCTAACACAAAAATACTGTTTCAGTGACTAGATCTGACCTGACTAGAAAGAATGTGGTGAACTTCAATCTGCACTGAAATCTACATTTAATCAAAAGGTTTGTTATTTTTTAATCTGAGTGAGAAAAACAAATTAAAGAGGCCATATGGAAAGAAGCAATGTCTTATAGTAAGCCAGAAAAAGGACAAATCAATCCTCCAGCACAAGGTCATATTAGATGCAGCCATGCAGTCCGGACATTGATGTAAGCATAAAGTGACACCCTTAAACATCACTCTCGGTAACTAGAGCTCCAGACAAAAGGCAGACGATAATGATTTCCTTCACTGAACTTGTTCCAATTTAGTAACACCGCTGCTCCTGTTTGCCACACTTCTAGGAGTTATTTGTGTGTTTTGGCACTAAGGAAAGTGCATGAATAGCAACACTCTTCATAAACTGACATCTACATTTCTGTCTGCAGATTCAGTTCCAAAATCTGAGGCAGAAATATGACTTTGCCTAAAAACAACAATAACACCCAGAAGAGCATAAATGGCATTAGACAGAAAGCAGAAACTGTAACAGTATTAAGAGTGGCAAAACGTTCTAAAGTCATGATTGGACATGATTCCCCTGCAGGCAATGTGGAAAAACTAGCATCGGCTAGACAGCATGGGATTTTTTTAAAGCACTCTTTTAAGATACCATTTCTTTCATTTATTTTCCTTTAAGATATCATTTATTTAGATTATAAATCTAAGTAAATTTTTTTTTTTTTTGGCACACTTCAGACACCCTACCACCCCATGAAGAGGATGCACTTAAGTGAACCTTAAAACATCGACAATTAGACAAAACATGACCTAAATGCATACATTACTTCAAGTAATTAAATAATTTAAAGTGATCTTTTAAATAAGAAAAATACCCAGATGTCAGATGAGTTTTCATAATCATACCCTAGGATAGAACCACTCATCCTTATTGCTCACTCATCATACTCATTATTTATTACCTCCCTGGCCTGGGAATAAACAGAAGCAAACAAGACATTATATTTTATGGTCAGCTTCCATTAGACTCTCTGAACAACAACCATCAATCAATCAATCAGAAAGAAAAGTTAGTAACACAGGAGCAAGGGCTAAAAAGGAAAAAACAGACCTTTGTAAGTTAAAATGTACTAAGTTCCACTGAGCCACCACATATATGGAAGTTGTTCGTGTACACAATAGCCCACAACATCAAAGCGAATTTCAACCTACGTTTCCTGCAACTAGGGAATCTGATCCTGTTTTGAAAATCCATATCAGGTTTATTCTGGCTTAAAACAGATAGACCGATATTTGATAGTGATATTTGATTGAATGTTATCTGAATCGAAACCACAATGACACAGAGCTTCCAAGTAATTAAGTCTTACTGCCATTATGCTGGTGATGTTTTGCACACTAATAGGAAGACATTCTTCTGGATCTGTATCACCTGATACCGCAGGGTCTAACACTGTTAGCTGGTTTTGGTTTAAAGTAAGAGAACAAGTGGGATTTTTTGATTTTCACTTTTCAGTTAATCTCTCACACTCTCTCTCTTTCTTGCACTCACTCAGACACACACACACACACACACACACACACACACACACACACACACACACACATACACTATTGCTTTACTGTATATCCTTAAAAACACAGGGATTTAAGTTTGAAAGATATGCAATACATACAAAAAGTAGGCCTGTTCCTACGTAGGAGCACACATTACCGATTCCATTACAAGAGAAGAAGGAATAATGACTATTCTCAATTTTAGGTCCAAAACCAATGTTTTTGTTTAGTTTTCCTTCAAAATTGAGTTGCAGCACCTAGATCAAACGTTTCTTCAGAATTAAAGGGAGAACAGTTAAACAAATAATTGCACTGATGCTTAATCTGCTAAATAAGTATATACATTCTACAATACATGTTTATGAACACCTGAACACCCTTACCGTATGTGCATGTGTAATCTTCCATTCCATATTTTGTCCACCTTTGCTGTTATAAAAACCGCCACTCATCTTGAAAGGCTTTACAAGAATGGCTGTTTAAGATGGATTTGTGTTCAATCAGCCAGAAGGGCATTAGTGATTAGAGGCAGTGAGGAGGATTGCAGTGCAGGCAGTGTTGAAGGTCTCCTCTAAGGTCAGGTCTCTGTGCAGGACAGTCAAGTTCCTCCAAATTAATCTTGGCGAACTATATCTTTATGGACGTTGCTTTCTGCATTGTCATATGGGAGAAAAAATGTGTCTCTCTGAAATTCTATACAATTGTGTCCTTCAATTTTAACAATGGTCATTGTCAAAAAGCAGCTTTATAGAATTAGAAAAAAATGGGAGACTAGTTTGAAATGTGTGAGAAAATATGTATAAATCAAAATGATCAGTTAGTCCCTGATGACAAGCCGAAGACGACGGTGGCAAGGAAAAACTCCCTGAGATGGCAATAGGAAGAAACCAGACTCAACAGGGAACCCATCATCATTTTCAGATAGCAGGGACTGATCTGCAGTCATACACACAGTTCAGTATAACAGGAGAAGTGTTTAAATTATATAGAGTACACTTCCATTATTAGAGGCTCTGGTACAAAACTACAAAAGACTATTGAGCAACTGGTACGGATAATATCGTATCAGGGCGCCCATGGTAAATCCCATCCCTACTGATCAGTCTTCTTATTTTTGACTATTATTATAGGCACCAGAGAACAGCTGTCTGCATCTGCCGAGTCCAAGACCGTCTTCATGGTGAAGCTGAACCGACCTCCGTCACCACATGCACATATGGGACCACATATGGATGTGATGGTCAGGTGTTCAGAAAGTTTTGGACATAGAATGGACAGTCCAAGTGGAGACCATAATATCTAAAAGTAAGGTTGAATGTTAGCTAAGTGTGCTTTCTGCCAATACAATAAACTAACATACTTCCTTAGCACATTCTATGTGACAAATCAAACAAAAAACCTTCCATCCCTTCTGAAGATAAGGAGGTAACCAGTAAGCATGCTAAGCACCTTGGTTAAAAGCATCCTGTCCAGCGACAAAGTTAGTATCTGAAGAAGATGTTATCCTGGATCACTTTCATTACAAACACCCTCTCATGAGTTTAGAATGAGTCTTAGCCTGTGCACTATGCAGAAAGCGTGGAGTTAAGCAAAACTGCCGAATTAACGTTTACCTGTAGATGCAGTTTCCATGGTAACGGGGTGAGGCGGATGGTGGGAGTGCTGCTTCTGCTCGTCCCCAAAGCGGGCCGAGCTGCTCTTCTTCCCGAACAGCTCCATGTTCTCCAGCTCGTCTCCTCTCATCCACCCGCCCTCTGATCCTGCCTCGTCGCTCGGCTTCACGGACATGCCTGCGCGATGTGCCTCAGACACACCGATGGGTTTTCCTGATTGTTTTGTTGCGTGTTGAAATGAAACGCTGGGAGCGCAGACGGTAAACACACAGAGGACGAAATGACAAAGCAGCGCGCGAGTGCTGTCGGGGCTGAGCTCTTCCTCACGCGCCTGCGAAAATGGCTCGTGCGGTTCAGTGGTTGGACGCTGACGTCATTGTGTCTGAGGCTTAGGACGGGCGCGGACTGAGGATGAAAACACTCTTGTTAACTGTTTACGGTCAGGGCACTGGGGTTACAACTTTCTCTTCGTTTTAGTCTAGTTACACCAGATCACTACCTTATTCTTTATTCAGATTAGATATACGGGGAATCTAGACCAGATTATGAATATTAACGATCTGACCTAGTAGTATAAATATACTGTAATAACAACAATAACAATAATAATAATAATAATAATAATAATAATAATACTTATTATTACTAGTAGTATTAGTGGTCGTTGTAGTAGTTTAGTATCATCTTTTATAACACTTTATCCTGTATACGAGATCATGGGGGGATTGGAGCCCAGAAGAATTTAGGGCATGAGCCAGGGGTACACCCTGGATCCCAACTCATTGTTCATTCACACACTATGGTCAATTTAGGAACGCCAGTTAGCCTAATCTGCATGTCTTTGGACTGTAGGAGGAAACCGGAGTACCTAGTGGAAACCCACCAAGCATGGGGAGAATATGCAACGCAGATCACGAGGCAAGAATCGAACCCGAACCCTGGAGGTGCGAGGCCACAGTGTTAACCACTACGCCTGATCAAAAATATTATTATTAAAACCAATGACAGATGTGAATAGCACTGTGGGACCTGTTAAGGGGTGTAATATAGCAATATTTAACAACAGTTGAATAGTTAGTTCAGACATCAACTTGATGTTTTAAAGCAGAAAAAAATTCCAAGTTTTAAGATCTGTGCGACCTTCAAAGGGGCCTAATTGTGATGGCTAGACAAGTCAGATTATCTCCAAAATGGCAGGTCTTGTGGGGTTTTCCTTTTATGTAGTGAAATTACCAAAATGGTACAAGAAACAACCAGTGACAGCGTAATAGCTTAATGATGGATGTGTGTGTGTGTATGTGTGTGTGTTTATGTGAAAAAGTGAATACTGGCTATGATAGAAAGATGTCAGAACACACAGTGCATCTTAGCTTACTATGCATGGGGCTGTGTAGACAAAAATCAGTCAGTGGTGCATTATGGATGGTACCAGGATGCACTATGGAAAGAAGGCAAGCCAGCAGATGTAGTGTGATGTAATGGGCCATGTTCTGCTGGGAAATCTTGACTTTTATCTTACTTTGACATTTACAGTACAGTACCACCTAAACATTGTTCTAGACCAAGTACTGTATACTTCTTGATGGGAACAGTATTCCATAATGACAGTGTCATCTTTCAGCAGAATAATGTGCTCTGCTGCACTGCAGAAACTGTTCAGGAATGGTTTAAAGAACATGACAAAAGTGTATAAAGGTAAGTCCTTCAAAAGACTTGATGGATTTATGATCTATGTATATTTGTGCCTTGGCGCCATCTTGTGTTTAATTGCAAACAAATACATTGCCATAGTTTTTGGATGAGGAAAAACCACTTTTTCTTTTGACTTTTAAATAACACTGAGACTACATTTAAAAAATGTTCATATTATACTTTTCGAAAATCTAACAGAAACTCATTTGGAATTGGGTAGGAACTGTCCAAAACATTATTAAAGACTTGAAGGATAATGCGATGCCATTAACTTTATGAAAGAAATATGGTCAGAAAAAAAAACATAAATGGAAATCATTCAAAAGCTTGGTGAAGTTGCAGAATAATAAAGCAACAGTAGGAATCACAGCTACAGCCAGGTCCATAAATTTTGGAACAATTGAAAGTTTTTTGGCATTTGGTCTCTGTACACCACCACATTGAATTTTGAAATGAAACACTCAAGATTTGACCAGTGTCAAGACTTTCAGCTTTAATTCAAGCAGATTGAAAAGAGTCTGGCATTAACCATTCAATATTTACAGACAACTTCACACACACAACCATTTGGGAGCTTATAAATAATGGAACAAACTAATATAATTAATAATTAACCAATAACCTAATCAAAATACTTGGATGAAAATACATTTGAAGTTAATGACTGTCTTTACAGCAGATCTTCAGTAAATAAAAAGCATGCTCTTTCGGTGAGATCAAATACCTGATTTGGGCAATGAGGAATATCCCATTTCTTTGCCTTGAGAAACTCTCAAGTACCTTACACTGTATGCTTGCAACCATATCCATCTACAATATGAAGCACAATCCTATCAGTTTTGCAGAATTTGACTCTGAGCAGAGAGTATAGTGGTAGCTCTATACACTACAGAATTCATCCTGGTACTTTAATCAGCAGTCAGGTCATCAATAAACACCAGTGACCTGGTTCAATTGGCCATAACACAGCATCCACCATGTTTGACAGAAGATGTACTATGCTTTGGACCATGAGCTGTTTCTTTCTTTCTCCATGCTTTTTACTTCCCATCATTCTGGTGTGTTAATCTTGGTTTCATCAGTCAAAAAGATCTTATTCCAGCACTGGACGGGCTTTTATGCATTTTCTGGCAAAGTCTTATTTGTTGTGCCTGTTCTTGTCATGAAGCCTTTTTATTTACATTTGTATAGTTTTCTGTTGACTGTAGACTTTGACCATAACATGCCTACTTCCTCAAAAGTATTTGTGAGTTGACTAGATGTTGTGAAAGGGTTAATCTTCACCATGGAAAGGATTCCGCAATCATCTACTGTACTTCAGTTGTCTTCTGTGATCTTCCAGGTATGCAAGGATCAGTAATCCGCAGAACACACACCATTCCTAAAATCCTTCAGTATGTGGACTTTGCGACGAGAGGGGAAAACACGCTGGATCATGTTTACAAACATCCCCGGCGCATATCAGGCAGAACCCCGCCCCCACCTTGGCTACTCAGACCACATCTCTAATATGCTAATTCCAGCATACAGACCACTCGTCAGGCATTCAAAACCGGTTCTGAAGCAGGTGAAACCCTGGCCAGCAGGAGCCAACTCTGTTCTTTAGGACTGTTTTGAGAACACTGACTGGAACATGTTTAGGAAGGCTGCAACTTATGGCGACTTAACCGACTTGGTGGAGTACACGTCATCAGTGAACATCAACAAGTGCACAGATGACGTCACTGTCAAGAGCATCATCTCACGACCCAACCAGAAACCGTGGATTACTGTGGAGGTGTGTGCACTTCTGAGGACCCGGAAATATGCCTTTAGAGCAGGGGACAAGGTGGCCCTAAGAACAGGAAGGGCCAAACTGTCCCGGGCCATCGGAGATGAAAAGCGCGTACACGTCCAGAGAATCCACAACCACTTCAGAGACAGTGGTGACACACGGCACATGTGGCAGGGCATAGAAGCCATCACCAACTACAGGACATCATCACATGCCTGTGACAGTGACAGCTCACTTCCAGATGCGCTAAACAGCTTCTACGCATGGTTCAACATGCAGAACGATGTGACTGCCAGGAAGACCACCCCTCCTCTGAAAGACCAGGTGCTGTGTCTCACAACGGCAACCCACTAACGGAGTCAACCCACGTAAAGCTGCTGGACCAGACAACATCCCAGGCAGAGTGCTCAGAGAATGTACAGAACAGCTGGCAGATGTTCGCACCGACATCTTCAACATCTCTCTGAGCAGCACCGTCGTTCCCACATGCTTCAAGTCTTCAACTCACACCCATCATGAAGTGCTTCGAGCGGCTTGTCATGAGACACATCATGACTCTGCTGCCCCCCTCACTGGACACACTGCAGTTTGAGTATCGTTCAAACTGTTCGACAGACAACGCCATCTCCACCACACTCCACCTGGCACTGACACACCTTGACAAGAAGGACACTCTTGAATGCTGACGATTTCAGTACAGCATTCAATACAATCGTCCCCAAACACCTGTTTGGGAAGCTGAGCCTGTTGGGCCTGAACACCTCCCTCTGTAACTGGATCCTGGAACTGCACCTACAGCATCACCACACTGAGCACTGGGGCCCCCCAGGGCTGTGTGCTCAGTCCCCTGCTGTTCACACTGCTGACTCATGATTGTGTAGTGACACACAGCTCCAATCATATCATCAAGTTTGCTGATGACATGACCGTGGTGAGCCTCATCAGCAATAACGACAAGTCAGCATACAGAGAGAAAGTGCAGAGGCTAACGGACTGGTGTAAGGACAACAACCTGTATCTAAAAGTTGATAAGACAAAAGAGATACGGAGCGTTGTTGTTGATGTTGTCTATTGTTGTTTCTTTTTTGCATAGAAATACTTTTAGGTTAACTTAAAAATAAAAAATTTAAATTTGCCATATCTGAGCTAGTCAGCTAATTAGGTATCTTAGTTAGTTAGCTGGTTCCGGTAGAGTTGTGTTGTAAATTTATGTTATTGCATGTATGTAGCACCTTGGTCCTGGAGGACCGTTGTTTTGTTTCACTGTGTACTGAACTGTATATTGTTCGGAATGACAATAAAAGCCTACTTGACTTGACAGGTCTTTTGGAGTTGCTGAGATTTCCAACTGTTATATTGGCCACTTTCAATGGTTTTGCCAACTCTCTGATGGTTTTTTAAAATTATTATTATTAATCAATTGTTGAATTTATTTATTTTCATCCTAATAATAATGTTCCTTCTACTTTAGCACTTTCAATTGCATAGTGTGAGGGTTCACCACTAGGGTTGGGTATCGTTTTTTTTTTTTTCGATACCGGTGCCAAATCGGTACTTTTAAAACGGTACCGGTGTCAAAATGGTGCCTGAACCGATACTTTACAAAAGCCACAAAATTATGGTGGATGACTCAAAAATTTATTTTTATTAAACAAAAAATTTTATGCTTAAAATTGAACAATATATTAAAAGTTTAAAGTATATATGAATATATAAGCTTAAAATTTTAGCAATTCTTTTGCAGAAATTTCAC
>JAQQZT010000020.1:6114225-6138997 GCA_030068275.1 Clarias platycephalus | reverse complement strand
ATCTCCACATCATTGCATTCAGTTTTTATTCACAATTTGTTTAGTGTCCCAACTTTTTTGGAATCCGGTTTGTAATTAGATGTAAGTTATATAATTCTGTGTAACTAAGGAAGCTATTAGATGCTTTTCGCTACAAGTTTAAATCCTCACCACGGCTGAACTGCAGTTTTGCATCTTCAGTGTCTTGGGATCATATTGGCCAAGTTGGTGGCGATCGTATAATAGGAGTTTATCAAATACCATTGGTTGCATTTTGCGAACAACCCAAATTAACTGACTTCCCGATGGGTACATGTAGGTGAAAGTTGTTCAGCTCGATGAGATCTAAATATGTGCCCGATTTTACATGTATACATGCAACTGCGGATGAGCTATGCCCCACCCATCCTAATGGCTCCTTTTGAGCATGTCGAGAACCCCCAAAAGTCCCTGATGACTGAAAAAAAAAAACAATTCTTAGAAGAAAGAGAGGGCTCTTCTAATGTCATAGTTCTTGGGCCCTAAATAGATATACAGTATCTTCTTTGTCTTTCGGCTGTTCCCTTTCAGGGGTAGCCACAGCGAATCATCTGCCTCCATCTAACCCTATCCTCTGCATCCTCTTCTCTCACACCAACTAACTTCATGTCCTCTCTCACTGCATCCATAAATCCGAAATAGATATACAGTATAAGCAAACTTAAAGAATATGCAAATAAATAATAACAATTTACAGAATAAACCAATAAACAGAAAATAAATAGCTGAAAAAAGAAAGGAGATAGAGAAACTAAATGTGGAAAAAAAAAATCACAGCATTGATTTACATAATTAAAACAGCCTTATGAAATACGGTGTAAAGTTCACTGCGGTGACGTCACTCTGGAAGCAGGAGCAGCCTACTGGCACGGGCGACTTACATCCGGGGATCTGCGCGTCGCTGCGGAGATGTGCTGATGTGAAGTGGGAGTCAGCGGACAGAATCCGTCCCTCCCTCCGTGAGAGAAAAGACAAAACCGCAGTGAAAAAAAAATACAGACCTTACTGTAGAGCCCTGTATTAGACTACAGTAATGCACTTCTTTAGTATTTCCCTCTTGTTGGGATATAAAGGGACCTCTCTCCAAGTTCTATGCTTCCGCCGTTCTTCCAGCGTCGCCAGCTAGTCAGTGAGTCCGCTAACACGCTAGCCAGCTGATTAGCTAATACATGTTCCACCGTTTACTTTTGGCTCTAGCAACTAGTGACGGTAGTTCAGCTGCTGGTTAGTCAGACAGCTGGCCTGTGCGGTAATCTCTACAGTTCGACTCCACGTTCAACAAATACCTTTAAGGAAACTGGTAAGTAACGTTCATATATAACTTAGTACATTAAAATAAGTCTGGCTGCTTAGCTAGCTAGCTAGCTTCTCTTCTTCCTTTGCGTGTTAGACGGCAAGGTTTATTTGTAATTTAACAGAATACAGGGTAACGCGACACTCGGGGGCAGTTATTTCTACGTCTGTCCTAAGTTCTATTATATTTATAATTTAGTTTGAGTATTTGATGTGATGTAAATACAAGAAAGTTAGCTAGCAAAGTTGTCTAATCGACAACGCAGATGTGGGCGTGGCTATTTGACAGGTGTCTATTTTGCACGTGTCTAAGAGTAATTATCATAAATGTTTTTGTACATCTGACTTATTAATAATATGTAGGATGATTTACATTCCGTTTTTGTACATTTACCGAACAATTTCTCCGCAATACTGCTTTGTGCTTCTTTAAAACAGACAACAAAATGGGTGCGTTCTTGGACAAGCCAAAGATGGAGAAGTTTAATGCGCACGGTGAGGGGAACGGTGTGCGCTATGGCCTGAGCAGCATGCAGGGGTGGCGGGTGGAGATGGAGGACGCGCACACAGCGGTCATTGGACTTCCTCACGGCTTAAGCTCATGGGCGTTTTTCGCCGTTTACGATGGACACGCTGGCTCCCAGGTGGCGCGGTACTGCTGCGAACATCTGTTGGAGCACATCACCAGCAACCCAGATTTCCGAGTCGGAGGCGCAGGCAGAGGCAGCGAAGTTAGTCATCCTGAGCCGTCGGTGGAGACCGTGAAGAATGGCATTCGCACAGGTTTCCTGCAGATCGACGAGCACATGCGAGCTATGTCCGAACGCAAGCACGGCGCTGACCGCAGTGGCTCTACGGCCGTGGGAATCATGATCTCTCCGAGCCATGTGTATTTCATCAACTGTGGTGACTCGCGGGCGCTGCTGAGCCGTGGTGGCCGGGTCCACTTCTTCACTCAAGACCACAAGCCAAATAACCCCTTAGAAAAGGAGAGGATTCAGAACGCAGGCGGCGCCGTTATGATTCAGCGGGTCAACGGTTCTCTGGCTGTCTCTCGTGCTCTTGGGGATTTTGACTACAAGTGTGTGCATGGCAAAGGCCCCACAGAGCAGCTGGTATCTCCAGAGCCTGAGGTGTATGAGATCGAAAGAAATGACGCAGAGGATGAGTTTGTAGTACTGGCCTGTGATGGAATCTGGGACGTCATGACCAATGAGGAACTATGTGACTATGTGCGCTCACGGCTAGAGGTGACTGAGGACTTGGAGATGGTGTGTAACGAAATAGTGGATACCTGTTTGTACAAGGTACGGCCTGACAGAGTTGCTCAATAGTTTCAGGTCCGATATGTATATTATAAAAATAAAATAAAAAACATTCATTTACATTATAAACATTTATCAGTTCAGCAAACAGTGCATCAGTATGTGTAGTTGGCATTGCGTGACTGTTTCCTTTTCTTTCTTTTCTCTGTTTGTTTATGAACAGGGTAGCCGTGACAACATGAGTGTGGTACTGGTATGTTTTCCAGGTTCACCCAAGATCAATCCAGAAGCCGTGAAGAGAGAAGCAGAGCTGGATAAGTACTTGCAGAACAAAGTAGAAGGTGGAGCATCTAAAAAGGCTAATAAATAAATTCTGTTACATCAGTGAACATTAAAGCCCATCTAGGAATTTTTATCAGTTTTAGGAAAATATCACCCTTAATGCTGATCAGTTGATGTCTTTAAAGACCCAGATGTATTTCATTATGTAATATGCCATGCCATGGTATCACAAAAAGTGCCATAGAACAAAGATCATTGTAAGATGATCTCTGCGTTATGAAACTTTTCAGAAGCCCGACTCTTCCTTGACGAGGATCAAAAAAAACATTATAGCGAGAGTGAAAACTCGTAGAAACCTTTGTGCCAAAGGTATTCCTGCAGTTTGAATCTGTAATCCTAACAAATGATTGTGTGTAGTGCATTAAGATGTTGATTGGCTTACTCCAGTGTTCACTGTGACATCTCTTGTCATCGAGGCAGGGCAGTCAAATAACAGTGCTTCAGAAAGCCGAGTCAACTTCTAGCTCCATATTTACTTATGAAAGCTGCTATAGAGGAGTAGAGGTGTCTAATATAGAAAACAAACCAAATTCCAGAACCACATTTTGTTTTGTGGTAGCTATCTGTTTAAAATGCTTAGTGTAGTGTTACATTCTGTTCTTGTTCGCGTACTCCGATGGCCTTACAGTGTCCTGTTTAGATTCTCTTGTGTAAGCATGTGTTTGAGGTTGGCACCGTGTTGCACTTTCCTGAGCTGATGTGCTAAATGATCGAAACAGCGTGTCGGAGATTTATTGCTGTAGCATTACTAAGTTATTTACAGACACAGACATAGAATGAAGCGTCAGGTCCATGAGGTCCAGGGGTTTTATGCATCTGTAGCTTCGGATTGCCTTGATACTCGTTTTCTGCATGACCGGTTTCTGCCTGTAACAAGGAATGCTGTTGCCTTATCGCTAGTTGTCAGAACTAACTAGCTGGCTCAAGAGAAAAATCAATTTCAAAGTAGTCCATGGGCATGTACACTACCAGTAGCATGATGATTTTAAATGCGTTCCTGCATGCGAAGCAGAAGACGTTTCCCTAACAGCATTAAGCAGAGGGACTGCTCTTGATCAGAGTTGCGTTCGATTAGACTGAAAGAACTTTCTGAATGACATGTTACTCCTGTATTCATTTTTTCCGATTTTTTTAGACCAGAGATGAACATGTGCTGTTAGAATAGTTGAACTGTTTATTAATTACTCCACTGATGCCAACATTTTGTCAACATAGTTTTGGCGTGCTGTACAACAACAAAACAAGTTTCTTTGGGAATTTATAATTTAGCTTATTCATATAAATGGCACATTTAATGCAGCATTTGAAATGACTGTGTTCTGACTTTAACCACCAAATAGGGAACGTTCTACTTATTTCTCAAAAAACATACTAATAATTCTTGATGTTTGATATATATACATTTTGTACAGGTGCTACCAAATATATAATTTCTATTATATTTGATAGTACCTGCACAAGGTATATATTTGCAGGTAGACCTAAAACAACAGCTTTATTATTATTATTATTATTATTATTATTATTATTATTACATGTAATAATACTAGTAGTAGCAGTAGTAGTAGTAATAATAATAATGATAATAATATTAGCAAGAATAATGTTGAATATTTGTGCATTCTTCTGTATTGTACTGGATGGAATGTAAAAGAAGTGAAAAACAGAAGTGTGCCATCTCTCAAGAGTTTCACAATGTTACCCAGACTGGCTTGTGCCTCTTAATCGTGTTTTCCCATTTTGTGCTTTTTTTTTGTATCTCATTCAGTTTATTCACAATGAGCTTTTTTCAGTTATTTATCTTGCTAGACAGATGTGTGTTGTTGTTAACATTTGAGTGTCAGGCGTTATTTATTCATTTATTCCGGCTTCACTGATTATGCTTTGTGTCGAAGTGTGTGTGCAGGTGTGTCTGGAATTAATTTCTATCATTTTGTAGCATATAGCAAAATAGTGCACTAACACTCGTGTGGAAACAAGAATTTTACATAGATACATAAATACATACATACATACACATTTACGCACACAAGTACTAGTTAAAATAAAAACAGTTAGTAGTAGCTTGACTAAAGTGAATGGTGATATTCACCTCCCATGATTTCCACTCCAGGGCACTTGTTCCTTTTGTGGACGTTTGCTGAACAGGAGACCAGCATTACCTGACACAATACAGATAGTGGGTCTCAAAATAACTGGAAGTGCGGTCAGAAACTCATATTTGTTGAGTGTGTGTACAATCAGATTTGATTATGATTTCATTTTCTCCTTTGGCACAAGAGACAAGCGACTACTCAGCTCATCCGTATCTTATGCCAAAGCACAAGCGTATGATGAGATTTATTTCATCTAGAAAGGCTGTTCTAGTGGTATGAAGAGATGGTGTCAGATTTCAAAATTTAGGAATGCAAGTGTGAGATTATGCTGTGATTTAGAATGCACAACAGGGTGAGGTATTATATTAATAATGTGTTGGTGTGAGGTTTTGTAGACAAATCCTCATTTCAACTTATAGTGCATGTACATAAGTGGACTACATAGTAACCTTATCCGTGGTATACAAATACGTGGGCTGTACCGAAATGAATGCAAAAATGGGCATAAAAGTTCGCATAGGTTATTTAAATTACACATGTTATTTGAGTAACTCTATACAAGCATATAGTATAGAGTCACTTGTGTCTCCATCACTAGCGAGACATTTGTGCCGTCGTTGAACCCTTGAATCTTCTTTAAAAATCTCCTTTGTCACAGGTGATGGTCTCCCACTGCATAACGGAATGTTTTCAGAGATGACACCAGTGTCAAAAGCAATGTGTACAGATGATGAAGATGTTTGAAGAACAGGAAACTGAGACTGTGCTGAGTAGAGGAAGAGTTCCTCCACCAACATGTGCAATTTGAACGGGTTTATATACCCACTTTTTTATGATGTTTGGTACAGCCCTCGTATTTAATGATTAACATTATTTTGTTTTTATTGAAATATTGATGTGAGTGTAGGTGTTCTAAATAAATCATTAGAAACATTATTTTACTAGGTCTATGGTTGATCTAAGGTATTTGGCAGTTGAATGTGCCGTTAAGTTGAAACTGTGCACTGAGAATGCACCCACTATTAAAACTCAGGTCACATCCATTAAAAGGTCAGTATGGATCCACCATCCAAAAAGCCGTAGCATTTTGTGTATTCCTGTTACCCTTCTCTTTTATTTTCCAGAGCCTGAAGCAGTTTTTCTATGCTCTCTCCATTGTGCAGAACTATCCATAGCCAGGCTTTTAAATAAAAGCCAGTAAATGGATTCATGTGTGTAGTAATTGAGTGTTATGTACGCACCCATTCCACTTAGGCTCAGGTGAAATTTATCAAATTTATCAGCAGATATGGCCATTTTTGCACAAATCAGAGATTTATATGCCTTTGATAAATTGTATTTGAGATTTTTTCGTACCCTTTTGATAGAGATTGATAAATGATCCCCAATGCATTACAGGTTTTCTAAACTTTGGGATTATCTTCCAACAGTTACAGCGATTACTGTAGTGGGCACCATCTTGAATTTGTTTGGCGTGACAGGTTTTAAGAATTTTTAACCTTGGAACTCCAGTGTTTTCTGGCTGGACTTATTGGACAGGTTTTGAACCATAAGGCACTGGTTAGGTAACAGTACCTAAATGTTACCTAAAAAAAGAAAAAACATACCAAGTGTATGTGTTACCTTTAAAATGTCAACTTGGGGAACTTTTCTAAGGTGAAAGGGACATTATTTTCCCATTTAGTGGGGTGGTTGTCCCTATCTTTTATATTTTGTGTCTCTCAGGATTATAACTGACGAGCAACCGAAGACACGTATTTATTTGAATTATTTATTCTGACAACACTATTAACCTCTTCTGAACCAAATGACCCAGGCATTCCAATTTATTCAGCCAAAAAGCACTACAAATTTTATGAACCTAGCTATATTTCCTCCATGTATTTATTGTAATTTATCTGTAAGTTGTATATCAGTGTCCTGAAGCTTGTTTATTTAATTGTAAACTGAAGCTTTGTGATCAGTCTAGACTCCATCTCCAGAGAAAGATTTTGCGCACTACATCTGTTTCCAATGACATCTCAGTATTTTATGTTATCAGTTTTATCCAAGGGTGGTGACAAGTGTTACAGTGGGTGAGTCCTTTCTTAGCCTCAGCATTCTGTGTGTGTGTGTGTGTGTGTGTGTCTGTGTATGTGTATGTGTGTGCGTGTGTCTGCATTTGTTCATTACCACACAGTGGGTAACTTTCCTATATCACTGTTCTGAAATTATTTTTACCAAAGTGTTTCATAGAAGGGACTTTAAATAGAAAAGCATTTCATTAAGGGGTATGAGCACTCTATGCTTTATTTGTTTGATTTATATTTTTGTATGTTAGCACCAAACACTGGCTGTGTAGAGACGAATTGTGATGTTATTCTTAGATGTTAATGATGATTCAAATAAAAGTTACTTATTGAACCCTTGAGATTGTGAGCTTTCTTATTTAGACAAAATGCCTTGTTTCATCTTTTTGTCATCAGCACATTTTGCTGTTATTATATAACGTGATGCTTATTTTATTTCACACATTAGCACCGTGAAGCAAGATAGAATTTAAAAGGGTTCAAATTTAGTGATCCTATTCGAGAGATTTGTAGACACATAATATCAGTGGGATTGTCTTGACAGGTTAGAATTATATCAGGGGGGCTAATTGTTATAGTCAGGTGTTTGTTCTAAGAAACCACAGCTAAGGAAGTTATGGAAGGAATCATGTTCTTGAAAAAGCGTGCATTTATTAGGGACAGGTTGGGGGGTTGCGTGAGTCATAGAAGACAACCTTTTGACAGGCTGCCTGCAGCGATGACTCACCCACTAAGCTCAGCTTTCCTACAGTCTCGCGTTATTTTATTATTCTGTCTAGATACAAATGAATCCTTCTTTAAGTTTGGATTTTGTATAGACATAGATCTTATCAACATATGCTTTCACTGGACTAACCTGACTTACCCGAAAAGTCCTTGTGATTCCTCAGAACTCATTAAGAAGCAGGGCGTGGACCGCATTCCAGACTTAGCCCATGTGATGTGTGTGTTAGCAACGGAGAGCATCCCCAACCTTCCGCCTGGGGGAGAGCTGGCTAGCAAGTGAGTGCTTGTTACACACAGCATACAAAAAAGCCTGTTCAAACATCATTATTAAGTTTCAGTTAAAGGTCCAGTAGCAGACAAAGCATCGATTACATATTGTTGGGGTGGCCTACAGATTAGTGAAGGTAATATAGCATAATGTTAATTTATTTTTAAGAAGACCGGCAGATCATTTTTTCCCCCCTCTTCCATCTTCTGTCCTCATTACTTTCTTAACTAAATAATTTAGGCGAAGCTGATGCATTTTTAAACCCTGTCTAGATGAATAGTCATTTAGATTTATGGTTTGGCGTAATAAACAAATGACTGCCCAGCTCAGACTCCCCATAATATGCTCAGTGTCATCGACTGGATGCTTGCTAAAGAGATTAGGATATTTACTGTATCTGTTATATAAAACTATAAATAGTAGTATTATATAATACTATATCATCTGTTTGGCCCAGAACCACGTCATCCTTAATTCACAGTTGGTCATTTCGAGATACTGAAATATAGGTCAAGAGACACACTGCAACACTACACACTGTGGGTGTAGAATGACTTTTATAGTTAGTCATTAAAATACACAGTGTGTGTGTGTGTGTGTTTCGCTTATGCAGTTTCCTGTTTTGTCCAAACAGACGCAGTGTTGTAGAGGAAATATACAACAGTCTCAACCCAAACCAAAGTGACAGCACAGTGAGTATCCTCAAGGCCAATTTTATTTTTGGTGACAAAACTGTTCTATACTCCTTGTTCTTGCTTGTCTTTCTTTATTATTCCCTTTTTTCACTGTATATAGGTATATCTCAATAAATTAGAATATCACTGAAAAGTTGATTTATTTCAGTAATTCAGTTCAAAAGGTGAAACTAATTTGTTATATAGTTCCATTACACACAGTCTGATATATTTCAAGTGTTTATTTTTTTATTATTTTGATGATTATGGCTCATAGCTAATGAACACCGAAAGAAAATTAGAATATTGTGAAAAAGTTATATTGTGGACTTATGGTGTCACACTCTAATCAGCTAATTAACTCAAAACACCTGCAAAGGATTCCTGAGCTTTTAAATGGTCTTTCAGCTTAGTTCAAGAATCTGGCTGTTCATAGAGTGCTGTATCCAAGCACATTAATGGAAAGTTGAATTGAAGGAAAAAATGTGGTACAAAAAGGTGCACAAACAACAGGGATAACTGCCGCCTTGAGAGGATTGAGAAACTAAGCCCACACAGGAATTTGGGGATTCACAAGGAGCGAAGCTGGAGTCAGTGCTTGAAGAGCCACCATGCACAGATGTATTCAGGACATGGGCTACAACTGTCGCATTCCTTGTGTCATGCCACTCTAGAACCAGAGACAACATCAGAGGTGTCATATCTGGGCTAAGGACAAAAAGGACTGGACTGTTGCTCAGTGGGCCAAAGTCCTCTTTTCAGATGAAAGTAAATTTTGCATTTTATTTGGAAATCAAGGTCTCAGAGTCTGGAAGAAGAGAGGAGAAGCACAGTATCCATGTTGCTTGAGCTGTATAGTTTGCACAGTCTGTTGTGGTTTGGGGAGCCATGTCATCTGCTGGTGTTGGTCCACTGTGTTTTATTAGTTTCAAGGTCAGTGTAGCATTACATCTAGCAGGGAGTTTTAGAGCACTTCAAGCTCCCCTCTGCTGACCAGATTTACGGAGATGCTGATTTCATTTTCCAGCAGTACTTGGCACCTGCCCACACTGCCAAAGGTGGTATCCTTGTGCTTGATTGCCCAGCAAACCCGCCCGCCCTGAACCCCTTAGAGAATCTATGGGGTATTGTGGAGAGGAAGATGCGAGACACCAGACCCGAC
The DNA here is from genome assembly GCA_030068275.1 of Clarias platycephalus. NCBI lineage: Eukaryota > Metazoa > Chordata > Actinopteri > Siluriformes > Clariidae > Clarias > Clarias platycephalus. The sequence continues at coordinate 6,129,084 of JAQQZT010000020.1, read as the reverse complement.
AACGCAGAAGAGCTGAATGTCACTATCCGAGCAAGCTGGGCTTCCATAACACCTCAGCAGTGCCACAGACTGATCACCTTCATGTAGTGACTACTTTTCAGTAGTAGTCCAATATTTTTGTATATAATTTTAAAATTTTTTATTGGTCTTAAGGTATATTTAAAAATGTTGAGATACTCAATTTTGGGTTTTCATTAGCTGTAAGCCATAATCATCAAAATGAAAGGAAATCTATATCCTTGCACTAAGCCTGTATCAAACATTTTTTCAGTGTGGAGCCACCAACTGGGGCAATGTATGTGGATCCTCCAGGCTCTGAATCCTAAATTCATTTTAAACATTTTTTTTCAAGAAAAAGGCGCTGATATCATCATACAATAACACCAGGGACTTCCAGGTTTAAGACTACTGTAAGAAGATCTGCTGCTACCTCCAATTACACACTTTCTATACTGCCTTAAATTCTGTCTAAGAAAAGACACATACAAGTATAATAATGAGGACAACGGAAGTCTGCAGACTTGTTATGTATAGAGTATATGTGGCATTTGCTGAAAGCAATTCCTATTTAAAAAATAATTATAGACCCTTCTTGGTAAATATAAGGAAGAAATATTTCACTAGTGTATGTTGCAATTGCTCCTACTCATTGCATGTTGAACTGATTCAATATAAAGTCTTGGTGAATCAGTGAGAAGTGTATTCTTAATTTGTGAACTTTCTTTTTTTATTTTTTTTATTTTTTTTTCCCCCTGATCAGCATTTTGCAATTGAATGTGATTCTCTCAATCGTCAGTGAAATGCAAAAAAATCAATGCAATTCCAGAATGCGTGAGGTGGCTTGGGAAAACCTGTCAGATGACAATGTGGCAGAAATGGAAGTGAAAAGTTTACTTTTTGCAAATATTAATATGCAGATTTTTTTTTTAATCATCTTTAAAAACTCTGCAAAAGCATTGGACGTATTAAAAAAGTAGCAAAGCGCTATCAGATCACATTCCATTGAGTTAAATTTAGTTTTAAAAAATAAGTTAAGGTGAACTGTGGAAGTCAAGGCAAGATCTGGAAGATCAATATTTTAGGATAGAATTTCCAGTATGCTGGCCTTAAAAGCAAAGCAAAATCCCCAAATGACAGCAGTGACCTGCTGGAAGATTTAACTGACGTAGACATGGTGGCTATAAAAGCTTAGTCTGCATGGAAGACTCATCAGAAATCAACTTTGCCTGATGTATGCAAAACAACATCTAGACAAGCCAGAGGCATTTGGAAAACAAGTGCTGTGGCTTGGTGAAGTAAAAACTGATCTTCTTGGTTACAGACACTAAAAAGCAGATTTCATGAAAATAACACCTTGCCAATTGTTAACATAGGAGCTGATCTATTACATTGCAAAGGTAGTTGAAGGAATGGATTGCAGTTAACAATGTGATTCATCAATCAAGGACCTGAAGCTGTAATGAGGTTGATTTATACGACAAGACAGTAATCAGAAATGAGGTTGTAAGTATAATTATAATCCCGAATTTATATCGTAAAGAAATGCAGGCTGAGGAAAGATGGCCAAAAATGTTTTCAGAACTAGAAGAGTGTGTGAAAATTTCTTACAACTGTATGCAGATATTCATTTCTGCCAGGGAAGGTGTTACAAAGTACAGTGGAACCTTGGCATACGAATGCCATTCCCTACAAGTCTTCACCTTAAGAATTGAAATTTTGCAAGAAATTTGCATCAGTATATGAAGTGCTTTCTGCATGTGAACAATCCGAATGCTGACTAAGTTGCATTTGCGTAAAAGATTAACCGGTTCCAAGAGGAACCATAAATTAAGGTTAAGTGAGGTTCAATGTCTTTATTTAATATTTTACTTAATTAACATGTCTTTTCTAAATGTTTTGAATGCTTTTATATGCAACAATATGATTATAGTATTGGGAATTGGTAATATTGGTAATAATTTTCCGTGTCTCGAAAGGATTATCTGGATTTAAATGACTGCTTATGCAAAAATTTGTATAGCAAAATGAATTTCTGCCACAGGAGGTGTTACAAAGTACAGTGATTCATATCACAATACAAATTTTCACCTTAGGAACTCGCCTTCAGAACGAATTTAATTTGTATGCCGAGGTTGTACTGTACTGTTCAAACTTTAGAACATGTCTCAGTTTTAAAGTAACTATTTTAACATTAGCATTTTTTAAAGCAACAAAATATGTAATTTTGCCATGGGTCCCCAAGGTTTTGCCTGCAATTATATATATGCATAATAAATGGCACAGTTTTCGCTATGCCATCCATATGGTGCTATCCAGTGAAGGAATGTGCCATTTTGGGAAATCTTTTCTTTATGTAATAACTCAGAAGTCTACTATTGCAAAATCGCTACCTCTCAAACGACGTACCTCTTTTTGTGAGTGTTGTTGGTTTATTGTGGTTTTTGCTTGCTCAAATATTAAATGAACAATAAGAAGCTGTCTATAGTAAACATCAGTATCAATGATTTCTCAGTCACTGTATTAGTGTAGTAGGTGCAGTGGGTTGTCCTTTGTTTCTGTCACTAGTCTGCCACTCACAAAATGTTGCAGATGAGTATTGGTCCCTGATCATATTGAGACTGTTTGCTTACCCTTTGCTTTGAACATCAAAGGAAGAGACCTTGACTCTCTTTGGCTAAAATAAGCTCCACATCTCTTTGAATGTGTGTAAGGCATACACAGCCATAATTGAATGATGCTGACAGTGTTGTACAATACCTAATAATGCAATGAAAATTGAATCTAAGATTTCTTGTTAACATAAATAGACCTCAGTCAGCACTTACTGAGTAGACTTACTTTGTTGTCTAGTATTTGGTTGAATTTTTTTTTAAAGCTGGTCCGTAGGGGTAGGTAGGGCAAGACTATACCAAATATATCAGCTGTTTAAAAAAAATTATCTTTATAAAGTCTTCATTCTAAATTCAATTTGTTCAAATTCCATTAAAATACTAATTGTGTTTTTGAGACACTAAACCAGTGTTCATTAATTTGCCTGCTTATGTAGATATTGCAGGGCAGCAATCTCAGAGACCCTTTTAGCACCATGGTGTTATTATTGCCTCATGCTTACTCTTTTAAAATTTTCAGTGGAGCAACTGACAGTACTGTTAAGAACTGCAGTGACGGGGGAATATATTTTGCGACCCCCCCCAAGATCTTGTTCTTGTTTTAAATCTGAAATAAACCTCATTCATTTCCATGAACAAATTCTTAGTGCAGGCAGTGGGTCTTTTACAGTACATACAGAATAATTTCTTTTGTAACATATGTTGCAAAGATTTGGAAAGGGAAAGGAGGATTATGAAATGGTATTTTGTGCAAAAAATTCACTGGATAGTAGCTTTTAGCCTAAGTCATGTGTGACAGCCTCTGGACTTAATTTTGTTTGAGGCTGTGTGGTCAATTCTGCATCCTGCATCACCAAATCTATGGTCATGAGCTGATGCTTATTGAAAGTGGGATGTTCTCTATTATTTTAATGGTTGAGGGAGTTTAGCAGCAATTTCTCTGTATGTTCTTTTTGTAATATTTTTAAAGCACTACATTTACACCAGTATCTCTGTATAAAACAGTTTTATGAGTACCATTGCTCCCACTAATGATGCCGGCTTGAACTATGTACACTATGTGGCTTAACCTTTGTGGAGACAGGACCATCATACCTGTATGTTTTTGTTCAATGTCCCATTCCAAAGTTGGACATCCTTCTTGTGTTATAACAGCCTCTGCTCATCTGAGAAGGCCTTTCACTAGTTTTTAGAATATACCTGGGGGGATAAGCCTGGAGAGCATTAATGAGGTCAGGCTCTGATGCTGGGCAAGGCGGCCTGTGTGCAGTCAGTGTTTCAGTTCATCCCAAAGGTGTTTATTGAGTCTGATGTCAGAGCTCTGTGCAGGCCACTCGAGTTCTTTGAAACTGATCATGGCAACCAATGTCTTTTTTTTAAAGCAATTAATCATACTGGAGTAGGTTTAGGCATCTTAATTACATTGATGGGAAGTCTTAAAGCAGCATCAAAAGACATCCTATACAATTTTGTGTATGTCAACTTTTTTTGGGAAGGGCCCCTCATGGGTGTAATGGTCAGGTGTCCACATACTTTTGGTTATATGTATAGTGGCAATATCTGAAGATACTAATTTTACATTTTTTAAAAATCTGTCTGCAGTCATGTGTTTGCCTAATGAATGTTGACTATCAAGTTTGCAATGAACACGAATATGATATTTATTCAAATATATAACTCTCTTCTTTTTTTTCTTGCACTGTGTTTGGCTCTTTTTAAATTCATAATAAATGAAACAATTTGTCAAGCATTTGAAGGCTATGTGAGAGTATTTTTTTCTTACCATTTACACATAAGCTAAATGCAAAATCCATGGTATTACACACAATTGTTTACTGTGTTTTTAAAGTAACTCAGCCCATCACTAAGGAACAAAGAAAGCTGGGAGTCAATTAGTAGTAACTTTGCATAGATTAATAAATATTTCACTTAATCAGAAGAATGTGCTAAACATTCTTTTTGTGTTTTTCTCTTTTCTTCATTTATTTACTTTTGCCAAAGGAAACCATTCCAGGAAACCACATTCTCTGTGGTCTTATTTTTTATTTCCATTATTGATAAACCTTAATAATATCTACATTGATGTTTGATGGATGGAGTGCTTTTATTTGCGAATACAGTGCATCCGGAAAGTATTCACAGCACTTCACTTTTTCCACATTTTGCTATGTTGCAGCCTTATTTCGAAATGGATTAAATTTCATTCTCAAAATTCTACAAACAATACCCTATAATGACAATATGATAAAAGTTTGTTTGAAAACAAAATGAAAAAAATCACATGTACATAAGTATTCAAACTCTTTGCCATGACACTCAAAATTGAGCACAGGTGGTTCCTGTTTTCACTGAGATGTTTCTACAACTCGATTGGAATCCACCAGTGGTAAATTCAGTTGCGTGGACATGATTTGGAAAGACACACACCTGTCAATATAAGTTAACAGCACATGTTCGAGAACAAACCAAGCCATGAAGTCCAAGAAATTCAGGACCTCTCAGACAGGATTGTATCAAGGCACAGGTTTGGGGAAGGGTACAGAAAACTTCCTGCAGTATTGAAGGTCCAGATGAGCAGTGGCCTCCATCACCTGTAAATGGAAAAAGTTTGGAACCACCAGGACACTTCTTAGAGTGGGCCGCTCGGCCAAAGTGAGCGACTGGGGCAGAAGGGCATTTCTCTGGAATGTAATTAATTAACACCAAAATGTGGAAAAAGTGAAGCGCTGTGAATATTTCTGGATGCACTGTATACAACTTAGAAACTCTCATAGTACTAAGATTAAGTGTGCAAAAGATTTACAGGACTGCACCCATGGCATGAGGAATTACAGTCAAGTCCATAAATATTTGGGCAGTGGACTCTTTTTGTTTATTTATTTTTCTCTGTACTGTACACCACCACAATGGATTTAAAATGAATCAATCAAGATATAACTGAAGTGTAGATTTTTTTAATTCAAGGTGTTCACAAAAACATTGCATAAACCGTTCAGGAATTAAAGTCTTTTTAAACACAATTCCCCCATTTTTAAGTGTTGAATTTTATTAGTTAGCAGTTCATTGGAAATCTTGTAATCTTGTGTATGAGAGGTTTTGATGCCAGTAAAGGTTGAAAAAACAAATTGGACAAATCAGCCATCTGGCCCACTCTGGAAGGGGTGGGAGTATCATTGTCAAAGTCTGCAATGAAGAGACACTTTCATGCATGTAAAAAGAGGATTTACCTCTAGATGCACACACCTAGTAACACTCAAGAACAAAAATGCCATATAAGACTTGTCCAGCTCTTAAACAAGATAAACTTGTACCAAAATTGGAAGCATTTCTAAGCATTTTATGTCATCATCAAATATGATGGAGTCAGTGGTATAGCATGGGCATGTATGGGGATGGTGGATTAGTGTTCAACACTACTGCATTGCACCTTCTGGGTTGGGGCTTGAATTTTGCCCCTGTCCTTTCTGTGTGAAGTTTGCCTGTTTTCTCTGTGTTTTGTGGATTTTCTTTAAGCACTTCAGTTTCTTCTCAAAATCCACTGACATACAGGTTAGGCTGATTTGCTGTTTTCAATTTGCTCATGGTATGTTTGATAGCATGTGCTTATGTGCTAGGGCGTATCCTGCCTTTCGACCTCCGTCTCCTGGGATAGGCTCTAGACCCCTCATGACCCTATACAGGATAAGCAGGATGGATGGATGCATGGCTGCCAATGGAACTAGGTCACTGGTGTTTATTGATAATGTGACTGCTCATAGAAGTAGCAGGATAAATTCTGCAATGTAGAGAGTTATACTTTCTGTTTAGATTCAGGCAAATGCTGCCAAACTGATAGGTTAGTGCTTTAAAGCACAAATAAATTATGGCCCAAAATATGCAGTAAAAGCAATCCTATACCTTCTTAAGGCAATGAAATGTCCTTGAGTCATTTGCCTGACCTTAACTGAGCACGCTTTTCATGAATGTAAGGCAAAACTAATGTCAGAATGACTCTCAAAACAAGCAGCAAATAGATGAGACTTTGTAATTTCCAAACAGGTAATGCTATTTTTGTTAAATTCCTTGAATTAAAGCTCAGTGTCTACATTCCAGTCACCTCTTGATTGCTTCATTTCAAATCCATTGAGGTAGTGTATAGAGGCAAAAAAATATATCTTTTTTTTCCCTTAAATGTGGCTTTTCAGATTATGTGATTTAAAATGCATTAAATCATTTCTATTTAGTTTTTTTATGTACAGTGTATTAGGGATCAGACATTCCCCAAATACGATGTATGACATTTATCTTTTGTTATGATTTTTTATCATAGCAGAAATGAAAAAGAAGAAAGTGATGCCCAATAATAAATGTTTGACTCTCTTATATTGGAGGTGACCTTCAAGTTCTCCCAATTTGTTGAGATTATACTGGGACTATGCAAATGAGCCTTACATGCTTATGCACACATTGTGCTATGATGTGAGGCCTTCATTGTTTTGGGTATGACTAATGAGGCTGTGGGATCACTGGGAGGCTGAACTTAGCAGGTCAGCTGACCCGGCCCTGTCTGTCTAATTACAGCATTAGTGACTTCGCTGATCACCCATGCATGATGCTCAGCTCTATCTGGAGCACTGAGCTGCTGTTAAAGCCATATGGTGGCTTAGTGCTGGGCTGCTAGCTCAGCGTGGTCTTGCCCTAGAGCAGCAGGCATGGGGGTAAAAGCAATAGAAAAAGAGGGATTCTAGTGCTAGGGTTGTGTTAAGGATGTTCCCTGGCACACATCTGGTTATCTGAGATTGGCTTATTTGATTTATTATAGCATCTGATCGGTCTGTGGTGCAAGAGGTGTACATCGGATGACTGAGCAGAACGTTCTTAAACCGCAAATGTTCATATGCCTCTATGACTGCTTAATAGCAGATTAAACTTAATTTGGTCGCCGAACTACTCTCTCCCTAGTGACAGTGCTTTCACACATAATGCATCAGCCTCTGGAGATCAACTGAGACTTAATAGTGTTTCAGTGTTTTGGCTCTGGTTCCTGAGGGAGGAAATCTATCTTTGTGTTTTCTTTCCAGCTGTAACTCAGGCAGACAGTAGTGCAGCTGAATGCTATGGCTAGAGGGAGCCAGAGATTTTCTCATTCTGCCTTACTCTGTCTGTGGTCCACAAGATAATGGATTGCTGCTCACTTCATCAGTATTACTGAACATGCTGATTTAAATTATTATACTCAATTTCTTTGCAGAATAGAACATATTACCAGCTTAGAATATACAATAGTTTTAAATGTTGAATACTTGCAAATTGTATCACCTGATAATTGTGTTATTTTTCTTAGTTCAGTATTTCCTCATATGAATAATAATAAAACAGTATTTTGAAAATACAGGCCCTAAAATAGAAACTCAATGCAACAAACTTGAAGTAGAAACCCTGTGATCACTGTAACAAAATTGAGTTCACTTGAGATTCCCAGTTAGCCTTACTGCATAAACATGGTTATAAAATGATCTATGAACAGCAGAACCTTCTCACTATTGGACCTATGGACTGTGTCTGTCTACATATCATAGACAGACACATTGACAAGAATTGCTAGATCTTCACGAAGATGGAAAAAGGATACAAAAAGGTTGGTGCCCAACTAGATATCAGAAAGAAAAAAAACACAGCTGCAGGATAATCAGCAGGTGTATAAAACAAGCCAGGTCGGCCTCTTACAATGCCATGGACAATGCCCTACTTGCACAAACTATCTGCGAAAAACAGTCAAGTGCTCCAGACTTGGGAAATAGGAAATTTCCTGAGACATCTCAGACAATGAAAAGGACGTTGCGTAATATCAACCTCTATGAACCAGCATACAAGGGGGGAAACAAGCCCTTGCTTTTCTCTTTTGAATAAAGACACAAAAGGATGAAAAGAATAAATATTGGGAGCATATTATCTTGTCAGATGAGTCCAAGGTATATTCAAGTTATATAAATGTTTGGCATGAACCAGGCCAGGACTACCAAAGTGAAAGCAGAGTGCCAAAGTTGGAGCACAGAGGTGGCAGAGTGATCACATGCATGAGTGCAAAAGGTGTTGTGGAGGTGACATTTATAAATGAATGCCTATGGATATACCAAAATGCTGGCGGTCAACCAGACTCTAGAAGCTGATCAAAAGATGAATATTCATGCGTTATCACAGTCTGAAGCACGCTGCTAAAATCACACAAGGTTCCAAAGAAACTCTTTAGAAATAGGTGAAAACTATGACCTACTTTAATCCAAAAGAACATCTTTTGAGTCTTTTGGAAAGAGGAGTCCCTCACAATCCCCCAGCTAAGTGCAGCTGAAAAACATTCATTTAACAATAGGTCTTGACCAAGAACAAAATTATTTTTACAAATAATTTTTTATATTTTTATAAAATTATTTTAATATATATATATTTTTTTACTAATAGTTTAAAACATTTTAAACTAATAGTACTGAGGGGGAGACAGATAGATACTAGCTTAAATAAGTAAATAAATAAATGAATAAAATAAAAAGAAGATGGTTTACTCTGTTGTTGCGACTGTTGCCGCTATGTCTTTGCAGATGGGCCACAGTGGACAACTCTTCACAAGCATTCTGGGTAGCTCTTTGTTGTATACTCATTTCAACAACACACTAGTCATAGCATGTATACTGCACAACTGTGGCATGCTTACCGCATTCCAGCCATAAGTACATACAGCAATGATGCTTACCTGTTTTTTAGCATTATTTTTTTTTTTTACAAGGCCACAACATTCAGATAGATTAAAATGTGAATAAAATAGATTGTTTAATTGATTTTTTAAATAGATTTCTATATTCTTTCCTGTTGCATATTAATGTTCAGTTGAAGTATTTATAGATATATTACAAGTCAGTATTAATCAAGAGTTTTTCAGGATATCAGAATTATCCTTTACTAGAATAAAAAGAGTGGTGTGTGTCTTCACAGCAGTTAGCCTGCTCTGATCCAGTTTACTTCGAGTCTTATCTTTATGTATTAATAAACACCAGCAAGTCTGTGTGTCTTTATATATCTCCCTAACCTTTATCTCTCTGCGTAAAATTGAGTTTGCATACCTCCATGTTCTATTGATTTTCTGTAAGCCATCTCCCTGCTTCAGAGGCAAATGCTTGCAAGGTCAAAGCCAACAATTGTTTCTTACAGTGAATAAAATGCCAGCACCATATGACCTTTAAGTAAGGTGCTAAAAGGTTGACTTGCTTTACACTCTGGAGACAGAGAGAGAAAGAGAGAGAGGGGGAAGATTCTCCAAGCTTGTTTACATATTTCATGGTCACTCGGTAAGAGAAAACTATTCAGTAAAACTGCAAATTTGTCATTTTAAGGCATTATTGCCTTGATTTCATTATGACTAAATCAACACAGATTTGACTCTTCCATTCACTTTGCTTAAAAAAAAGAAGAAGAAGAGGAAAAAAGTATTTGACTCTTGGCTAGGAGCAACATTTCTTCTCAATGAAAAAGATTCCCCTTGATCTGATTACATGAATGAACTTTCAATAGAATTAAATATATCAGCTAGTACAGAGATCTAAGATTCTCCCTTCCAGCCATCTGTCAATCGTTTTCTGAAAGTGACATTGTTTCCACAGAAGCGCTTGTGATTTGCCAGGAGGCTGTTTTGCTGGGTCAGGAAGTTACCTTCTCTGCTCTCTGCACCACACTCATAATAAAAGCCTGCAAAGCAGACAGAGTGCGCATTTCAACAAATCATAGATTTCACGGTCACAGCATCTCTCCTTGATGCTTTTTCTTCTTGCATGTTAACAGCATGTGTCCTATCTGTGAGACATCCTTAAGCAGCTTTTTTGTGCATTGTGTTGATTGTGGATTGTGCACCATTGACCCCTGTCGGTCACCACCACTGTGGGAAGCATTGGCCTTTTTTGTTAGTTTTTTGTCCCTATTGAAATGAGGCTGAGCTATAATAAACAAACTGATGACCTTAGTCTATTGCAATGTTCACATTAGAGTTGTATCAAAGTCTCTTTTTTCCCCATACTGGCTGGATCACGCAGACGAATAAGAAGATTTTGAGACAAAAAGGGTTGTGTTCATTAACGCGGACATGTTCTGGGGGTTCATGCCTTGCTGTGTGATATGTTTACAGCATTCATTTAATGTTTTGTAGTAACTGCTTTACTGTGGTTAGTGTTGCTGTGGTTTATATTACTAAATTAATAAAATTTTATAAAACAGAAACCATATTAGCTGAAGAGCTGAAATAGCTGAAGGAGCTGGTGCGATTTGTTAAACATTGCAAAAATGCATGCAGAAATGGGTAAGGGTGGTCAGAATTATTTCAGTAACTTTTAGTTCATGATGAGGCATTTTAACCAAGTTCATTATTATTTAATTAATTAATTAATTTGTTTATTTTACAAAATAGTATGTAAAATAAAGAAATATAGTACAATCTGTAAAATTTATCGTAAATACAACAAATAACAGAAATTCTTACATTATGTGTAAAAACTAGAGAAAATCATGATTTAAAAATCGACAATATATTACATTCATATTATATATTGTATTATTATATTATATACTATTATCTTTTTATATATATATGTAAAATTTTGCAGTCAACCGCATTATTCAATTAAATTTTATTTATATAGCACTTTTAACAATGGTCATTGTCTCAAAGCAGCTTCACAAAAATGAAAAGTAAATTTGAAAAGAAAATTTATGGAAGTGTGTATGTGTGAGAAAAATGTATCTAGATAATAATGAGATTGTCCCTGAAGAGCAAGCCAAGTGTGAAGGCGACAGTGGCAAGGAAAAACCCCCCCGAGATGGCAATAGGAAGAAACCTTGAGAGGAACCAGACTCAACAGGGAACCCATCCTCATTTAGGTTATAACGGATAGAAATTATATAACATCATGTATGTTATGCAGCTGAAAGATTGATATAACAGAAATTATTTAAATTAACATGAAGTTCAGTTCAGCACAGGGATGAGTCAGTAGGTGGAGAGGGCAGATGGGGTCTGGATCACTGGGAGCACAGAAGCAGCATGTGTAGCTCCAAACCATCATGAAGCAGAATCCAGGTGGGGCTGGTCCTTCTCTGGATGCCTCAGGATCCTTGCAGGGTTGGCCTTTGTCTACTGAAGCTGGCACAATCTCCAGATGTCTCGGGATGGGTAGAAAAATAAAGAACATTATTACCATATGAATTGTTTTGTAAATATCATAAATCTTTACAACAAAGTAGATACATTGAAAAGTACAGTGTATTTATCCCTTTAATAAGATTAATATGCTGTCATATTTTTTCTTGTATGTCTTTTTTTCAATAACATATTTTTTAGCAATTTGCCATGAACAATCTTTTTTTTTTTTCTTTTTGCTATTTGTCTATTTTTTCATGTGCCTTGTCCCTGCCCTTTTGGTTGTATTAATAGAGAAGCTGGTGAGGTCTTTGTTTGAAGAGCATAGTACAAATTCAGGTCTAATGGCACTACCTGCCTTTGTCTGTCAGTAATCTCACATCAACAATGATGTATTATAGCCTTATTTCATCAAGCCTCGCTGTCTACCATTGCACATGTTTATAACACTAAGTCTTGTATTTGTAAAAGAAATCATAGGTTTATAGATATTTGGTCTAAGCTTAACATTTTTAGTTTAATCACTGGATACATATATACACATTGTTTATATTGTAGATATAATATACAGTATATCTATTTGTAAATATTCCAGAGCTAAATTGTGTTGCATACACATTTTGATAAAGACATTACAGAGTCAGTTAGACAGATTTTGTTTTTCACAAAGCTGGCTTTTCCAATTATGGTGTAAATAAATGTATAATAAATGCGCATATATATATATATATATATATATATATATAGTACACAGCTAGTCAGCTGTTCCAATGGAAAATATTAAGAGTGGGAAATGCCTGTTTATTCCCTGTGTGTGGGGGTGGGGTGGGTAGATGCTTACTGTAGTCCATCTGTTTCAAGATACGTAGTCAGACGTTCACAATTCAAAGGACTGTCAACCAGCAAGCTTATGAACTAATGCCACTAGTATGAATAAACCTGTCTATTTTGGATTCTGTTATGTAAGCTGCCGTCTAACTGACCTACCAGAAGACCTGTGTTTGAATTTTGATTGACTTGTGTTTGGTAGCCCCTCATTTTGCTTTCCAGATGAATTAATGACCTGGTGGCAGACATGGCTCAGCAGAAATCAATAATTTAGGAGGTGAGACTGTGCAACTCACAGTTGCACTGTGCTTGTCCTTTATCTCCGATGGATGAGCATACTAGATTTATAGCCACCTTACTGTATGTTATATTGGTCTCAACATTAAAAAATGGGTTAGTCTCTCCAATGGCAAACACTCCAAAATGGTGATAGTCTGAGTGGAATTTGACAGTGCTACCCAAACCACTGCGCTAAAACATGCTCTTTTTACACAACACTGATAGAAGCCTAGCAACAATACAAAAAAAAAGAGTTTTAAAGAAAAATTTGGTCAGATTGTTCAATCACATCCAAGATCCATAGGAAACATTTTAGCTATTTTAGATGATGGAATGCATCTGGTCACATGGCAGCCCATGATGCCTACTGTATATTGAATCACTGGCCAAGCACTGAATAACTAATACACAATATACACTAATATTGTTCTACTGAGAACTTAATATATTGTACAGTGTGCCATGTACTTTCAATACAGTAGTGTTGGCATCGACGCCATTACTCCAATGTGCAGAAGCTGAAGGTCCTAAACGTTGATAAACCTATTGGCCAGGGTAGTGTTTGCAAATGAATACTGTGAATCTCCCCTGTGCTGCTCTTTAATCCTGTTGGGACTGTGTAATTATTATTATTATTATTATTATTATTATTATTATTATTATGTGAAATTCATTCTCTTTACTGTCTTGCAGTACTAACCTCTCCCTCATGCAGATGTATTTTTGACAGAGATGACAAAGCAGTTTTGTAAATCACCCTGGATATCACTGTCTGCTAAATTTACTAAAAACAAAAATAAATGTTACACTAATTGACTAAACTGCAAATTAGCAAAAGGTTATTTCACCCATCCAATAAATTCATTTGGAAAAGAAGAAAAGAAGGAAAATTTCACTGAGCTTTGTTAATTTTTTTTTTTTTTTTTTTTTTTTTGTAAATAAAGTAAATAGAGCACCTGCCTCTCAGATGCCTATTGAGCTGCTGAACATTGTGGAGTATCCGAAGATACAGCATAAAGACACTTCCCTCCAAGCGGAATTGACTTGTTGCTATCAGCAGCTGGCCAGTCACTCGTAACCAGTGGCCAGGAAGTTCCTTCCTTTTTAATTCCTGACCGAAAGCAACAATGGAGTGGTCTGTGTGAAATAGAAATATTGGAGGTTCCAAATCTCCATCGGTGACTATCATCCAGAATGGCGAACCTTTTGTCAAATTAATTTGTGTTTTGTTTGTTTTTTTCTTTGCCATACTTGGAATTAAATTCATATTTTAACTTGTAAAAATATGAACATAAATATAGTATTTTACCATTTTTACACTACCATAAACAGTTTTGTAGCAAACAGATATTAATTTACAGGAAAGGGCAAGAAAGAAAATCTTACAAACTCAGACCTTGGCTTTGCAATGAATGAAATTACCAAGAAAGAGTAGGAAAAATAAACTATATTGTAAATTCAGCAACTATTCCATAGTGTTGCTTAAGATGTGTTAAGCTATCCCTCTCAAAAATCGTGAGTTATTTCCAGACAATATTCAGCATTTGCCATCACACATCACACACACTCAGCGGGTTTCTTTTGCTCATTATTTTAAGTTCCTGTTTCCTATATACCTTCTCTCCTAGAATGTTTCTTCATCCTTGTTTCTCACAAAAAGGAAAAATAATTTCATGTGAAAATCTGTTTCAATTTCAGTTAGAGAAAAATTACTTATAAAACTCCTTATTTTTCAAACTATGTGTCAATTACTTCTAATTTCTCCTAATTTCTCCTGAAAGCTAAAATTACAGATATTCAAACAAACAGGTAACATCAATATTTCATTTTGGTTTAAGAAAAAAGTACTTACAACTAGAGTATAGGAATCAATTGTGCATAGAATTAAACAAAACAACATTCATATGGTGCCAAGTGTGTGTGTGTGTGTGTGTGTGTGTGTGTGTGTGTGTGTGTGTGTGTGTGTGTGTGTGTGTGTGTGTGTGT
>JAQQZT010000020.1:6032750-6051637 GCA_030068275.1 Clarias platycephalus | reverse complement strand
ATAGGGGCTGCTGCTGATGCTTCATTGCTGAGAAGTGTGCACTGTCAGGTTTTTTGCTTCTTACTGGCACAGGGTGTCTTTAGTCCTGCCCCACAAGTAAGCCCCACAGCTGGCGATGGGCCAATTTCTTTCACAGGTGTTTATTTTTGACTGTTCACACTATGTACTTTACAGTGAGATTGTATCTATAAAGAAGAAAAGGGCTTTAAAAAACCCTCATGCCGAAAGATATAGTGAGTAAAAATATCAATATCTACCACACGATTTTGGAATGTAAGTATGTCTGTGGTTCACAGGTGCTCTAAAAGAAAATAACAAAATCATTTTATTTAGCGAGACCATAGGACTACATAATATGAAAAAGAAATGTCTGTACCTTGTCACCTGTGCTTTTTTACTCTACCTATCTGTTTGACCTTCCCTCTGACTCTGACTGATATATATATATATAAAAACTTGTTTTGTAATAAAATTCTGATCAGAATGAAGTCCTCTTTTTCTTGTATATCATGTTTGTATTTTTTTTTTTTACAGTGACTAATGGTTTCTTACCCACAATGCTACATGCTGATATAGCAGTCAATTAAGATTAATTTATAACTAAAGGGTCTTCTTTAGCAGTGTTTGAGTCCTTTGATTGTCCAGGTCTCTCACATCCTCTCTCACATCTGTACCTGCTGCTTAAGCAGACCAGGTTCTAAATCTTTGACTTTCATTCTAATACCGCTGTTAATGCCAACATCATGTCGCTGATATAACTTGGAACAACTGCATCGTTTATCTGCATTGCATTCTGGAACTTTAAATGCAGCATATTGTCACTCCATTACTCCAAGTTCTCGCTCTTTTATTTTTAGGAGCTGTCTGCTATCCTGAACTTCTCACAATAAAAGTAAAACTCCAACACCAACCAAAAAAGTGAATCTGCATGTTCACACTCATAGCACAACACAATATTTGTAGTCTTTTTTATTAAAATAAAAGTTTAAGCTTAATAAGGTTTGTTTAAACCTTATCCTTATCAAAAGTGTTGTCTATTCAATGTACAAAAATGACATTTTAGCAAGATTAAATATATCTACTTTCCTCTCAACAAAACCAAATATACAATTATTAAACACATTTTTAAACAATTTAAGCTTGAATTAATCTTGTACTTCAAAAATCACTCATTTCTAGAAACAGAAAACATATTTGAACATTTAATTCATAATAATCTTATACATCAATTATACATAGAGAGTCTTAACATAGAGGAAATTAATACTTTTTTGAGCAATAACATCAGATATTTGAACACAGGTTCATGATAAGTGTGAGGGACCACCTTGTGCATGTTTACAAAGTCTTATAAATGGGGAAAAAATAATGTGTTTATTTTCCCAGTGTATATATACTTTTGGAACTCCCTGTACATACACTACACTACATTGCAAATATAACTCCATTTATACGGAAGCACTTGGTTATGCATGAGAATTTTCCAATCCAAGCATCCACATAAATTGTGCATTTTCTTTTGATAGCAATAGGTCTTCCCAAGTAAAAACATCTTTGTTAGATAAATATTATTTTATAATAGAATATAAATAATCATTGTATTTGAGCCGAATACAATGTATCCAGGGTCGAAGATTGGATTTCCACCTCAGGTCAATGTACATAGAATTTGCGTTTACTCCCTGTGCTTGTCGGCTTTCCTCCAGGTACTTTCATTTTCCCCCACAGTCCAAAGACATGCTGGGTAGGCTAACTGGTGTTTTCCAATCTCCCATAGAATGCGAGTTAGTGTTTGAGTGTGTGGCATAGATTGGCATCCTGTTCAGGATGTACCCTGCCTCATGGTCCCGAGTCTGCTGGGATAGGCTCCAGGCCTCATGCAACCCTGTACAATATAAGAGGTATCGAGAATGAGTGAGTGAGTGTATTTGTGCCCTCATTTTCTTAGTTATTGGCCATGCAATCAATTTGTAGTAGCTACTCTCTTTTCCTCATGCAGGACTTGATGAATAGGGAGTGTTCCATCCTGCTGATTTTGTCATCTCAGAGGCATGAGAAACTAGAGGGGTTTTTTTTCTGTTTGACTTTTTATAAGACAGCTGTGTGGGCCTCACATGGGCCTCCACACACTAAATCACACTCTGCTATATTACTTTTTCGAAAATGGAGCTTGAACTTGAGATCAGTATTAGCTCTCTGGTGTATAAATATGACATCTCTGTGAGAAATGCAGAGTCAGAACTAAGAGAACATTTTGCACAGTGAAATGCTCGGGGGTTAAGGATTCCAGTCTACTCTATGAAATCATTATGAAAATGTTTTTTTAATAAAGTAAGGGCCAGCCGTAAATCAGATTAAGGTTGTGACTGGAATTTTACTTTGCCTTAATATGCTAGTGGTTTGCCAGATTCCATATAAGAGATTCACAAATATTGCAATACTTAATAAATATATAGATCATTTCTGAAACGGTTGATGCCCAAATAGGTAGGCAGGAGGGAGTCTTCTGCCTGCAGACTCATAGAAGAGAGACTTGTGTTAGTGAAGATCAGGAAGTCTCCCAGACAGATCAATATTCTGTGAGTCATTAATATTTGTAGATGTGTTGGACTGGGAATTTGCTATGATGCATCTACACTTACAGAGTTATAGACGTATGCACTTCTGGACATAACAGACAGATGAGGTTTGTGTGTGCGTGTGTGTACGTGTGTGTCTTGGCAGACTGTAGTCTTATCACAGGGAAGAAAAACTGTGGAAAGGGCAGGAGTTCATGCTGTTGTTATTCAAATGACTTGAAAAAATTCAAGTGCTGACATAAAAAAGACAGAGGGAGAAAAAGAAAAAGTTTCTTTTGGCAAAGTGCAGAGAAATGATTTAATCCTGAATAGAGACCCTGCTCTGAGCGTTAAATGTCAACCAGGGAAATAATCTATAGGCTCATTCTCCCATTATCGCTTAATTAGTGGTAGAAATAAAGCATTTTGTTTTGCACTCATCTTTCTTCATCAAGGTGAAGGAGAAAAGCACAGAGCGGTGTTTCGAGTGCTTGCCTCCCTACCTCCCACTACTGTCACGATGACACAAATTAGGATGAAAACTCTAAAGATCATAATTAATTTCTTTTAAATGATGCTTATTTTAATCTTTATTTGTTTAGTAAATGACCTCACATCACTAACAGGAAGCTGCATATCATTCTTTCCTGTCCATTCATCTTTTAGTGTTATTATGCACAGGATGCTGTGTATGTCTATCTTGGCCTTATGTACAAAATATCCTTTCTTCAGGATGCAATACATATATGTTTGCACATCGGTATGTGAAACTGTGTCTTTGTTTATGTCACTGACCAGCAGGAGCTCACTCCATCACTCATGTCCTGGAGGCATTGCCATTGCAATGGATGTGATCATGTAAACACTGGATCAGGAGCATGTGCCAGGGGACTGTTTGCAGGTGGGGGAGGAAAAGGGGGAATGCAGGAAGGCAGGGGTGAGTGGGGGTTACCATTCCATACTGGGCTGAGTTTATTTCAATCCAAGGTCAGAGGCATTTGGCACCTTGTGTTGTATTAGAATCTGCAGGGATGATGATACACAATAGAGAGGCAGTCAATTTTAATTTATATGTGCTATATTTGAGTACTGTATTTTGCATCCCTTGCATCATTATACGTGCCGTTTTTATGTCTTTACCTCATTTTCTTTTAAACATGCATAGAGTTTTAGTGTATTCGTCATTTCACTGTTCTTCCCGATTTTGCACACTCGTACTCCTGTCACACTTTTGCCCCAGTGTCCCTCTTTTATTCCCTTAACGTCACCTTCCCCCACCACACAAAACCTACTGCAGCTGGAAGCAGCCAGATCAAGTTTCCATCTAGGTCTGTAAAGGGGCAAGAGCTGCTGTTTCTCATTACAAATGCCTCGGGAGATGTGGTCACTTACCAACTGAAGGAGCAGTTAGGTCACCAGGTAGCTCCCTTACTCCAAATAACTTCGCCCATGTCCCAAAATACAAACTGTCAGTCAACTAGGCATGCCACATGCTCACAGGCGTCATCATTCTTCTGTCATCTTTATACGTATTTTCTACTGGTCTATATACTGTATACTCTACAATCAATGTTTGTTTTTTTTTAAACATTTTTAGTATACTGATGTATTAGAAAATCACATGCAATGCGATGAATCTATAATAAGTAAAGCATTATGTTGGATTAAACATTCTAGTAAACTGGAAAACCTTCTAAGCATTTCAGTCTAATTTTGTGTTATCTATGTAAATCATACAGGCACACCAAAAACTGGGTAGTTAACGATTAGCAAAATTTTATGGTCGTCTTTCGGGTTCTTCCATCAATGGGTCACCATACGATCCAATCCACACTCAATTTGGCATAGGTTTTATGTCGGGTGCCCATCCTGACACAACCCTCTAATTTTATTTGCGCTTGGGACCTGTGTCCAAGGGCTGGAGTTTTGCATCCAGGGGTTGGGAATTGAACCTTCCGCATGGCAGGTGAGAAACCGACTACCGACCTATCAATGCCCTAGAATTACAGATTAGCAAAATTCTAATAGAATTCTTTATTTGTCACATACACAACCATACACAATATGATATTCAATTAAATGCTTATTTGACTGCTTGGGACCTAAAAAGAAAAGATTTCTCTATGATGAAATAAATTGCACAAGAGAGTACAATTGTAATTATTTCAATAAAAGTAATATAAGAATAAGAATTTTTAATTTAAAAACTTATACTGAGAATTTACAATATTTACAAAAATGACCAAAATAAAATATAATTAAAATAGAAGGGTATAAATGATGCAGGATTTACAGATTCTACAGAAATTATGAACTCTGAGGTATAAAAGTGTAAGATAATATAATTTTAAAAATATGAAATAATAGTTAGGGTATGATATCAGCAGTATGATTGAAACATGGAATGTGAAATGGAATGTGTGTTAGCCATGGTGTGGTTGTCCATGTTCCAAAGTGTCGACCTCCTTTACATGTAATGAGCAGTGTGTAATCAAGATCAAGAATTGTGCAACGAAACAAGAAATGTGTAAATTTCCAGGAGATATTTTTGTTGCTGTTGTAGCCCATCTACTTTAAAGTTTGACATGTCATGAGATGTTTTTCTGGTCCCTACGTTTGTAAAGAGTGGTTGCTTGAGTTCCTGTTGACTTCCTGTTGACTTGTTAAGCTCAAACCAGTTTGGCCATATTTCTTTGACCTTTGTTATCAGCCGTGTGTTTCTGCCTGCAGAATTGCCGCTCACAATTTTTTTTGTTGTTGTTTAGTTTTGTTTTGCACCTTTCTGTATAAATTATACCGACTGTTGTAAGTGAAGTTCCCAGGAAATCAGCAGTTTCTGATATACTCAAACCAGTCTTTCTGGCACCAATGACCATGCCAAAGTTAAAAATCACTGAGGTCACAATTTTTCACATTCTGATGCTTAATGGAAATATTAACTGACGCTCTTGATGTGGACTGTAATGTATTGTGCATATTGTGATACTATACAGCCATACCATGATTGAGGAAGTATACTGGTGTTCCTATTTAAAAGGTCGGTGAGTAATAATACATGTACGTGAGCATGACCACACAGTAAAGTGGCCGTGAGGTGTGCGGGAAAGGCCAGATACATATTTCTGCTGATGCAGAGATTATAATGATGTGACAAACCATTACTCATTACCCTTTCAGTCAGGAAGCTGCAATTATACAGGTCAGTCCTTAGGCACAATAGATGCCACAACACATAGAAACTGTTGTTGTTTCTTTCACTTGCTTTTTTCGAAACACATTTTTAACATTAAACGGGGCAACACCAGACAAATCCTTCAGTTACATCATCGCTCCGGCCCTCTCTCGCTCGTGAAATCAGATCTGTAGAATCTCAACAAATCCAGGTCTATCAGCACTGAGAAGCAGTAGGGGAAATGACCCCATCAAAACTTCCTGTTGCTGACAGACAAATGAGCTTAACCTTTGTCACCAGTCTAAGCACTGAGGAGCTTCTGTGCAATGTGCGACAAGGAAACTGGAAAATGTTTACTTGCTCTTGATTGCATGTCATCCTTTTTTTCAGTCGATATATGATTTTTCATTTCCAAATAGACTGCGAGAGTTAATTGGATAATGCTAATGCAATCACGAACCAATCACCTTACATGCGCAGTTGTACGGGTTCATGTGTCTTTCACGTGTCTCATTTCTGTAAATAAACTTCGGCCCGCATCCATGAAAGTGTGTAAAGTTTATGTGACTGTGCTGGCCCACACATTAACACACACCGAGGCCTGTAAGCCGAGCCGCGTGTGGAATGTGGGAGGTGTTTTCAGGGAGGGAATAGCAGGGGAAGGGTGATTAGTGGGAGCAGCTGAGATCTGTCCCCCAGCTGTAATGACAGATTACCCAGCAGGTGTGGCACTCATCCCTCACACTGTAGCCAAAACCCAGCCCAACTCTGCCCAGCTAAAGTCATAACCCCCTCTCTTATCCCCTGTCACCTATACACCTCTGGCTTGTGGGATCAGAGGCCTACATGTTGGCCTGCACTAGTAAAAGTATCATTTTGAAATACGCTGCGAACAGCTGGATTACACAAATCGGGGACATAGTGAGAAAACCATATACATAGAGCATAATGAATAGACGTTTTATTAACCTTTTTTATTTCCACATGGTAATAAACTATGCAATACTGCTCTAACCTATAGTATACTAGTTGTTACTGTTCCCACAAGTGGTGAGCCAAAGCAGTGCAGATGTTACATATTGCTTCCTCAGGAGGAACATCAAGCATAATGGTCTACACTGACAGCAGATGACACCAGTTGTTGCTGTTGTTGCTGCTAATGGAGCTGTTGTCTGTTGTGAAGTCAGACTTTATGACACTGGCTGCTCTCAAAGCAGTATGGCTTTAGCTAAATGAGCAAGTCATAGATGTTTTGGCCATTTGTAGGACTGGATGAATGAGAGTGAGATGCCTGCTGTTTTTAATTCACACAGACACTTTGACTAATTACTCGGGGCAATCACAAAAGGCCAGTCAGCAGGGAGAACTTCATGCCTTTTCCCCCCTTGTGCCCTCTGCCTTCACTGGAGAGTGAGAGTGTGAGTGAGAGTGAGGGAAGACAAACTCCTGTATTTTATGTCTGCATGCATGTCTATAATTGTGCATGTCTGTGTGTGTGTGTGTGTGTGTGTGTGTGTGTGTGTCGGGACCCTCTCCCCTCATATACCCATTACAGGCCCTTCAGTCTGTCACACTTTCGTTTGATGGCTCTTTACAGCAGGGCAGGTCTGGCTGCAGGGGGGGGGGGATTTAGCCTTTGATTGCCTTGATGCAGAACACATGTGAGAGAGGACCTGAAGCTGCCCTGCTGAGAGTACCCCTCTCTCTCTCTCTTGCTCAAAGCTACAAACACATTCTCTCTTCCTCACAGACTCTCTCCTCACACTCTTTCACTTTTCAACTTATAGCATCACCATTTTATTCTCTTATCCTTTACTCTAACACATATTGTTTTTCCATCCTCTGGCTCGTGTGAGTTTCACGCATTGTTCTCATTTTGTTTCGTTGTTTTCACCGTTGACCACCTTCGAGACTGTCGGCATACCTTGCCCTGGGTGAATTCAGGCAGAATGGGATGGGACTGATCTGTATCTTTATTATGATACTAATGGCTCAGTGAACACAGCAGTTCTCCAATAGTGTGATGGCTAGGAGGGAATCTTAGGAGGACAGCTTCTGATTAGATCTATGACACAAATACGAGAGCTTTGTTTTTTACTTAAAAAAAAAAAGAAAAGAAAAAAAGTTGCATCCATGTTGTTATTCTGATCCGTACAATGTATGTACTAAGAGCATTATTTGCTCACTCTGTCGATCTCTAGCAAATTCAAAACACCAGTATGTAAATTCCCACTCCTTTAGCACCCTCTGTAGGCGGCTCGGATGTTCATTCCCTCAGCTCTCCAGCTGCCCTTTATTTACCCAATAACAAAGCTCTGTTTGAGGGCCAGATCGAGTTGCAGCTAATGCTTTAGCAAGGACCTGCCGCTGAAAGATGTTGCTATTTGAGGCAGCTTGGGTTTCAAGGTGGCTTACAAAGCAGGGCACAGACTGTGTGAAGGAAATGGGACTTGGGGGAGAGAAAGAAAAGGGTGAAAAGCAGTGATGTGAAAGGAAGGAGCCTTGTGGGGAAGGAGTGAGAGATCAGGGACAGAAGGAGATAAAAGGAAAGGAAAGATGAAATTATTGTGGGAAAGTTTTTTTTTACTGGGCAACAGAAGATGAGTGTCATCCTTGATGTGAAAGTACCCAATGCTTTTTTATTTATTTGTTGAAATACATTTCATTTGTGGTCACATGAGTCAGACAAGTCATGTGACACTACAGTTTCATTTCATATAAATGAAAACATGCAAACACTAACCACTTCCATTACCCAAACCTTAAATGTTATACCGTTTTCCTACAAACTAAGGTGTGTTATGAATTTACAACAAGGGGCCATGCCAGATTATTGCCCGGGCAGGCATGGTAAATTCTCTCACCATGTTGACTTTGGTGAGAAATTGTATTTCTCTTATAATGATATTCCTGTATAGAAATACATATAACCACCCACATATACATCTCTCTCTCTCTCTCTCTCTCTCTCTCTCTCTTTCTCTCTCTCTCTCTCTCGTTTTTTTTTCAGGGGCCCCTGCTGGTGTTTGGTTACATACAGCTCTCCATTTTCTGGAAGGAATGACCACATCGGTTGCCTAGGGGATCAAACCAGGAAGGACAGCCGTCGGAGTGGGGATGAAAATAGCCCTGAGCATTATTCAAGCAAATCAATACACTGCAGTTCTCTCCTAGACAGAATATCATCCACACCCGCATAAAATGAAGCTACGCGTATGGCGTGTGGGCATCAACACTGCTATGTGTATAGGTTTATGGAATTCCCTTCACGCACCTCTATAGTGGCTTTGAGGGGCTGAGGGTTGTTGTCGCAAGGAAGAGGAAGTATTAGCATGATTTGGGGTCAAGGGTTAGCTGTTCAGCAGTTATTATGGTATCTGGTTTTGGATAGGTAAACCCTCAGCTTAGGATGAACCTTGTGGGGTCCAGTGTGCCGAATTAGTCTCATATTGATGATCATAATACAGATATACAAACATACTGTACTGTACATCCCCAATGCATGTGTTCATATTTTTGACATGTTCTCATCTGCTTAATAACTCAGGATTGTTAGACGATAAGTGTTGATAAACGTTGAAAGGTTCAGAAAACAATCCAAGGTTGTACAGGCATGTACATACACCAGGATGCACTAATCGTCAATTTAGAAGTAAAATCAAAAATTTTAAAAAGTTAATGGTTAATATCTTATTCACCACCAAAATCCACAGACTTCCTAATATTTAAGCTCGGCATATTTTGTATTATCACTCGAAATGCTGCAGGATTTCTACATTTTATAAGCTTATTATTATTATTATTATTATTATTATTATTATTATTATTGTTGTTGTTGTTGTTGTCCTTGTTGTTTTAAATATTCCAAGATGCATTTCTGGGTAAATGTTATGATTATGATTAGATTGAAGAATTTAATCGATTATGAAGTCCATTTTCCTTTTTTTCCATTTTTTTTTTTTTTGTTGTTTTCCTTTTTTCTTTTTATTTGTTTGCCTGAATAACATATCCATGTTTTATGTCCTAAGCACTGCCTATTCTTTTCTTTTCAGGTTTTTGAACTTTTCTTCAGGTTTTTTAATAAATTATCTAAAGAAACAAAAACTGGTCACTTTATTGAAGATATAAAATGTGTAAAGAGTAAAAAAAAGATTCCCATGGTGTGTTCATGATGAAGCTATGCAGAAGGGACAGTATGAGACACTGAGAACCAGCTCATCCCCTATGCTTGGTGCCAGCTCTGTTTATGCTGTACCGTGCTGTTCTCGTCTTACCCTTGTGGCCCCGGCACATCAGCACTTTCATTACACCTGCCTCCTGCCTCTCTCCTTTTTCACCCTTCCTTTGTCCTTCTGAAGGGCAGTTTAATAATTGTTGCCCATAGCCAGCTCTCAGTCATCATACAGGCACATAAAACACAGTGTGTCTTAACTAGAGTTGCCCCATCCCTCAAGCCAATGCTAAGCCACCCATCATTTTGTGGAGTACACACATGTTGCACGTCTGTCTGTCAGTGCAGATCATTTTCCAGAAGACCACAGTGATGGTCTTTTATGTTTCCTATACTCATTGATCTTTTCCGGTACTATGAGTTTGCCAAGTGTTAACTGTGCATTAGGCATTATAAAACATACACCTTAAAACATCTCTATATTGGATTATATATATCTAAACCCAATCACTGTGTATCCCAATCGGCTATAACACGTTGCATTCCATATAGGATAGAAGGAAAGCTCATTGATCCCTTGCTTAGTTTTGAGTTGTGTAGTCCTTAGCAGAACTTCTTTACATAACAGGTTTATCCAGGGTCAGTGAGGTGACGCTAGGTCAGTTTAAATGAGTTTAAAAGGTGTGGTGAGAAAAGAACAATAAAAAAAATCCATGTTTGTTTATTATAATTTCTTATAGGCACACATAAAGACAAAACGATCGTGTTATTCTGCAGTCATCAAAAATTATAATAAGATTCATTTGCTGACTAAGAAAAAATATCGAAAATACTGAATCTTGCAAATCATGTTGCAGAAAGGGCAGAATGGTCTATTGTTCTGCACAGGCAGAGAGCTTTACCAGTCCTTAACCCTTCTACCTGGCCACTGCTACTGCTGAACACTCATTTTCCCTGATGTATTTGTTCTGTAAATAGTGCAATCCTGTGTAGTAAATATTGTCCAGTAATAACTGAGGTCTGCGGTATGGAAGAGCCTAATCAGCAGATCTCAGATCCCACACTCTCCCTAGAGCAGGCCTCACTCCTCTACTCCTCCTATGCTAGGCTTGTCTTATGTAGGACATGCCAGGCAGAGCAGGTGATGTGTCCGGATCTGTCCAGTTAGAGGAAGATCAGTGAGCCAATCCACTCTGACCAAGTGGGACAGCTGCAGAGCTGTCTGAAAACATCGGCAGGCTCACAGCTGTCACTGTGTCCTCAGTAAAGACATTCTACTTTAAACTCCTTTGTAACCAACCTAACATGTTCAGAATTTAGAATTTATTTGCTCAGTTCCTATACCTTCCCTTATTGTTTTGTTGGTAGAATGGTCCCGTTCAACTGTACATCTTTTTCCACTGTCTGTGTCTATATACAGTATGTGTTTAATTGGCAAAAACAATTGGCAAATAGCTTGTTTAAATTGAATAAAGCTTGGATAAATGGATAAAGCGTTGATAAATGTCTATCACTGGGTTAGCTAAAATCAATATTATTTGTCTAATGCATATTTTAAAATAATGAGGACTTATATTGGAAAAAGTGTTGATAAATCTTCTTCCACTGTCATGACACCATGGCTTAGTGGTTAGCACTGTCGCCTTGCACCTCCAAGGTCTGTGTGAGTGGAGTTTGCATGTTCTCCCTGTGCTTGTCCAAAAATATGCAGATTCGGCTAACTGGCGTTCCCAAATTACCTGCAGTGTGTGAATGAGCGTGTGAGTGTGTGTGCCCTGCGATGGATTGGAACCCCCTCCAGAGTGATTCCCGCCACTTGTTCTAAGTCTGCTAGTATAAGTAACAACAACATCAGTTGTTATTTTAAGACACGATGGTCAGCTGTTCCTGAACAGTTCGAGCATAAACAGCATTGTCAAGTGCATTTACAAAACCCATCAAACACCATGATAAAACTGGCTCTCATGAAGACCATCCCAGGAAAGCAAGAAAAAAAAACTATCTTTGCTGTAGAGGAGAAGTTCTTTTAGAGTTACCAGCCTCAAAAATCACCAATTAACAGCACCTCATCCCGTTTGAATGCTTTACAGAGATAGCAGACACATCTCGATAGTAACTGTTCAAAGAAGATTATTGCATAATTTTATGCCTTCAGCATTGTTTTACAATGTAGAAATCCGGAAACACCATGGAATTAACTATCCAATGGTGAAAACTACAAAGCACCTTTGTAAGTCGTTCTGGATAACAGCGTTTGCCAAATGCCTAAATGTGAACGAAAATGTAGAAGGTGTGTCCAAACTTTTGACTGGAAGTGTAGGGTACAGTAAATAAAATCCTGCAAGATTTGCTGTTGATATTTTTGTTTCAGGAAAGTTAAGCATGATGATATGTATATGTGTGATTGGCATCCTGTCCAGGGTGTACCCTGCCATGTGCCCTGGGTTCCTTGGAATAGGCTCCATGCCTCCCATGACCCTGTTTAGGATAAGCATAGAAATTTGAATTTTTGTACTTAAAAGTGGTTTGGAACCGTGGTCATGAAGCTAAACAAACAGTTTGAGAGAGACTTCAAAGGTATTGAATGTCACCATGCTGACAAGCTGCTGATATATGCTTCTAGTCATTAACCCTAAAAGTCTGCTTGTTCGATGGAAAAGTGTCATTGGGGTAAACGTATAAATATTGATTATATGATATATACATACAGTACATACATACATATATATATATGATTATACCAGTTATTGCTTACGTCAAAAACCTTTATAAATAGCTTTTTTATTGTTTCAACAAAATTTTCATAATGTAATCTTAGCAATATTAGTGTTACTCATAGTACGTCCTGCCTTTGATTTATTAAATATCCTAAATATCTGGTTACGAAATATGCATAATATGTATGATGTGGCATTTTTCTTGGTATTGCCTGTGCTGGTAAGAATATACCCCCCACACTGTTGCGAGGGCTGTGTGGCCTGGAGCACAGCAAGGAGGGAACCCTACTGAGTGGAATTCTCAAGCCTCACTTCCCTGCCCTAAGGGACCACCTCATTAGCTCAGGTAATCCTCGGTGCAACCTTAGCGAACCTATCCCAAATGTTCGAACAACAAACAATCCTCTACCCCTCTATTTACCACACATACCTTCTGCCAAACAATTAGGCAGTGTTGAGTAAATACCACTTAACCCAGGCTAAAGTTGATGAGCTGATTGAGTGTAATTATAGTTCTGTTGTTATGAGTATGGGAGCTGGAGAGGAGGCATTTTCCTTCTAGTTTGGTTGCTATTGTTAACTAGAGATTTTACTCCGACATTCTTGGCAGCATACTGGATAAATGTGGTTAATTGCAGCCCCAAGTGTATACCAATAAATTCTCCATGATGGATGTTGATGAAGTGACTTCGTGCTATACAAGAGAAGTGATGAATCAGGTGTTTTAAAATGCACTAGATGTTTTATTTGGCACTGCATTTATACAACAATGTTTTACAAAGAAAAGCTCCTAAAGTGCTGTTTTCTTTACCCCAGGTCCACTTTGGGTGTGTTGCTAATGTCAGTCTTGTTATTCTAATATGATCCAAGCGTAGCCTTGAAATCCAAACCAGGTTTAGTTTGCCTGTGTTGCACGACGCTCCAGCTGATAAAATCCAGCGGTAAGAGATAATAATAAGGACCCACCCGGTCTTGACTTACAGAGGCATCTGGATGAATTGGGTCAGGAAAGGACAGCTTGTTTGGAATTGTGGAGGGGAAAAGCTTATTGTTTCAGGCCCTGACATAAAACGTGTTTTAAAAACTTGTAAAAAAAAATAATAAAAAAAATAAAAAGATGAGGCTAGTTAGAAATTTCATTATTGTTGCAGGGTTTTGTTTGTGTGTTTTGCATATGATGGGTTTCCTCCGCATGCTCCAGTTAGGTTTTACTTCTTAAAACCATGCTGGTGTAGGATTGGTGCTTAGTCCTGCTATTGGCCCATAACCCAGGCTCAAAGGTCTGCCAAAATAGAGCAGTTACTAAAGATGAATGAATGTTTAATTGAGAGAGGTGGTTTAAAAGGCCAGACATTACCATGCAGACCTGAGCTGAGACATGTCATGAATTGATGTTGATAAAGACATATGAATGGATGGAACAAAGACTTTCCAAGAATGAACACATTTTGGCTGCCTTGTCTCTCTCTCTCTCTCTCTCTCTCTCTCTCTCTGTGTGTGTCAGCTGGTGGGGGATCAGAAAAGAAGCCTTGAAGCCCAAGCTTAGGCCCATCCGGCCAAGGCCTGGAGTCTTATACTGCAGGCTTTCTGGGAGATTTCCTGAACTTGCTGGCCCACTCTTGCAATAATAGGCAAAAACGCTTTTGGCTTAAATCCAGATTGTTTGTTTTGATTTGTTATGCACTGCTGTGGTATTCCTTTCTTAAAAGAGGCAAGGTCACCGCTTACAGGAAAGTGAATTACTATTGGAGCCGGCACTTTATTTATTTTAGCTTAAACTGATTACCACATTCCTAGACTCTCTTACGGGCGTCCATTCACCTGGAGATTGTTGTTAAACCAAACCTCATTCTCAATGAATTTCCATAAGTAAGTCATTTCTCAGTCAGTCAGGAATTTTTTTTTTTTCTGATGATCAGGTTAGACATTTTAAAATGTAAAAAAAAAAAAAAAAAACCACCTGTTCTGTAAATCAGTTTAACTTTAGCAAAATATATATTATGGTTTAATGTCTGTTAGATGTTTGTGTCTGAAAGAGGTCAAGATTGGTCTAAAATCTGCTGGTCTACAGATTATGGTTAAGGAAATACCAATTGTGATTGTCATTTCTTGTACAGAATAAGTTGGTTTGATTTAGGATTTGGAATTTAGAATTTATTTCAGATAAGGGATTGAGATAACATGATTTAGAGTGTGGCATGATGTCTGATTACATCTGTATAAATAATAAAGTTTTTTCTTTCTCCCAGGAGCTTGGTTTTAATGAAAAGCACAGAATGGCTTATGTTCATGTCTGGTTGGATGTGAAATTTTCGGGGAGAGACATTTCCTGCAATAAATCTGTAAAATCATTTCCAATCATCCACACCAGAGTTGCACTGAATCCTAATTAATATCAAACTATGTCAGAACCAGTCCTCCAGGCACTATCTGTCATACTAAAGTCAAGCATAAGCTCAGAGCAGGATTAGATTGAGGCTCTCAAGTCCATTTTAAGGATATGAAAACATTTATCTGATACTTATGCACAATAAACATGGCATATACATTACATTGTTTCCAAAAATGTGTGTTACAGAATCACTCAGGGAAAAGCTTATTGAGATGTTCATGGGTTGAAAAAAAAAGATGTCTTGGTCTGATTCCACCCCCATAAGATCTTCAAGAAGCTCTGCGCAGTGGCCAATGCATCATCCTCAGAGTGGTATGTTCACACAGATGGGTTGAATTAGGCTGCACTAAGGCAAACGTTTCCCAGTTGCTGGCAGACGGCATCGTCTTAGTTCATGCATGGAAATCGTGAGTAATGCTGCAGAAACAAAACGTAGCTCTGAG
Organism: Clarias platycephalus; assembly: GCA_030068275.1. Classification (NCBI taxonomy): domain Eukaryota; kingdom Metazoa; phylum Chordata; class Actinopteri; order Siluriformes; family Clariidae; genus Clarias; species Clarias platycephalus. The sequence goes on along the minus strand of JAQQZT010000020.1, from coordinate 6,036,184 downwards.
GACCAGGAATGTGGGGTTGTGTGTCGAATGCTTTACATTCTCATCGACTAGGGAACCCCTTTGCTGCATGGTATATTTTACAGTAGTTTGGAGTTTATCTCTAAACTTTAGGCCTCTAATGTATGCTTAACCACTTTCCCCTCAGGAAACTACCAAAACAATTTGAAATTTGCTGGTTAGATTTGTTGGTTTTGCTGTGACCATAATTTCAGCTATAGGGAGCAAAACCAGAGCCTCAAACAACGGAGCTAAATGCAGGCCGTATGTCTTGGATATATCATTTAGGTTGAGTGCACTTATGTGAGCGCCCGTGAGTGGTTTCACGTGTGTGTGTCTTTAGTGTCTTTTTAAAACCAAAAGGCCATAACGCATAAGCTCCTTCCTGGTGTCTACACGATTCATGGATTGACTGAGAACCTTTTCAGATCTCTAATTTGATCAGACCACTCTACTTGCTCTCCGTCTTCTCCTCTCTCTCTCCCCTCTCTCTCTCTCTCTCTCTCTCTCACACACGCACACACACATATCCACACACACACACATATCCACACATGCACACACACACACACACACACACACACACACACACACACACACACACACACACACACACACTCCTTGAAGAGGATAGTCTTTATTGAGACCCCAGTTGGAAGGCTGGAGTAGTACCTTTATTTCCTAATTCAGATCTCAGCTGATGTTTTTCCTCACCCTAAAATAGAACTATGGTTGCTTCAAAGATTAAGTCAATAGCTTTCAAAAGGAAACACTTTGTTTCAAGAGCTCTTTATAATTCTGTTAGGTTGGCTACCAAAGATCTTCTACCTTTGAAAATGGCTGTAGTGTATACAGCTAACAGTCTGTTCATGAAGGTACATTATAGAATCCTAGATCCATAAGGTCTACCTGACAAAGTGCCAGTAAATTGGAATGTGCTTAACGTAGGACATTTTAGTCAACAAAAGGGACTATTTCTGTGCAGCTAGTTATGATATATGTGTTCCTATAGCGCATGATGAACGAGGTGCTGCCTGCTGTTGGACGCTGACTCGCCTGTCTGCCAATATAGTAACTCAGTAGCCGAGCAGCTGACATTCAGGGGTCACATTGCAGGGACTGCAATTGCAGAGCAGGTGCTGTTTTTCTCTCTTTACGCTTTGCGTCACACTCAGCCACAGCTCTCTGCGTTGTTGTCATATTAAAAGCTCATCCATGTTTTTTCTGCGTGTCATCCAAACAGGCTTGTTATTGTTCATTCCAGATATTCCTCCACCTTTCCCCTGCAAGAACAGAGAACTGATCAACTGGGAACCTACAACCTTCACTAAAGAGAACAGCTGCATAAGAGAGATGAGGGGTTAACTGAAAGTAAGGGAAAGTGAAGTGAAGGAGTGGATATGGTTTAGTTCTGACAGAAGGGTTTACTCCACAAGCAGCTGGCCATGAACGCAAGCCTTACAGGGAGCCAATTCTTTTTTAAAAGGATGAGGACATCTAGTGGTTTCCCAAAATCAAGTTCATTCTACTGTTCCTCTGGTTATGAAAGTTTCAATGAATAGTCATTTATATTGGAATAGATACCAATGTAATTATTTTAAATCTTACTCCAAGATGGCAAATTAATAGAACATTGAATGAATAAGGCAATCAGCATTAGGGCTACTAATTTTAAAGAGCAGTGGTTTTCAAAGCTGGTTATGGGAACTCCAGGGGTCTATGAAGTATGGAATGGGAGATTGTGATCTTTTAATTTAGTTATATTAATTATCATTAGTAATGAATAAGTTTAATTCAAGCCCCAATAACTCAAAAACACGTAGGTATAAAAATAACATAACATTATAAAATATAGACCTAATATGAAATGTTGGTGAGAAATTCTGAAATAAAAGGTTTACTGAAAATTCATCATAAAAATGATTTAATAAAATAACATAGGTACTTAAATTGACTGACCTGTCTTCCTCTTCCTTTATGCAATTATGCAGTCAAACAACCAAAAGTAAAACATCAGAAAGAAGATTAAAATGTCAGATCAGTGACTCTGACATTGGCATGTTTGTTGGTGTCAGATGGGCTGGAATGTGCATTTCATAAACTACTCTGATGTTCAAACATGTCTACAGAAGTGTCTAAATTTTACCCCAAATAATTTACAATAAAAAAACAAACAAGAAAAAATGCATTGCGTGAGTGGAAGTTCTGTGGGCAGAAACACTTTGTTGATGAGAGAGATTGGATAAAAATGACCAGACTGGTTTAAGATGACAGGAAGGCTTTGGTAACTCAAATATCTATTCCATGCAGCCATGGAGATCAGAAGAACCTCACAGAATACTCATCACATAGAATACTGACGTGGCTGGGCAAAATACCACGCGTGGTTTAGTGGTTAGCACTGTCGCCTTGCACCTCCAGGGTCCGGGTTCGATTCCCGGTCAGACTAGATTCCCGTCTCTGTGTGCATGGAGTTTGCATGTTCTCCCCGTGCTTGGTGGGTTTCCTCCGGGTACTCCGGTTTCCTCCCACAGTCCAAAGATATGCAGGTCAGGCTGTAGTGTTTGAATGGGTGTTTGAGTGTGTGTATGTGTGTGTGCCCTGTGATGGATTGGCACCCTGCCCAGGGTGTGCCCTAAGCCTCCTGGGATAGGCTCCAGGTCCCCGCGACCCTGAATACAGGATAAAGAGATATGGAAGGTAAGTGAGTCTAGAACAGGGCTCTAAGGCAACAGTGGGCCCAGACTCATTAAAGATTAACAAGTAACTTCCAATATTTGACTGCCCAGTAAGTCTTGTGTGTACAGGTATTCCTCATAAAATGGTTGGTGTTTGTATAGTTATGCTAGGGTGAACATTGGTAAAGAGTCACATTTTTCCTGGCGCTTCACAAGACACCTTTCTAAAAAAAAAAAAAAGTACTAGGTTCAAATGCAGTGAAGAAATAACATATGAATGTACAAGTGAAGACACACAGGATCAATATTAAGTGTCCCACTTTACCAGTATTCACCTTATTAACCTCATGCCCCAAATTTCCACATCAGGCCTACTGTTATTCTATGTAGTATGAACAGTCAGTGTGTCTCCCTCTACAGGCTAGAAATCATATAGCATGCTATTTACCATAAATTAAAACTTATATAAATAAAATATATGTTACTGTAGATTTGCCAAACAATAAAAATCATTTACATTTTTTGTGGCAATAAGTATCATAAAAAATTGTGTGGTGTTTAAAACATGAAATGCTGTAAATACTTAATATGGATTTGGTTGGAGTTCATTCTGACATTTAGGGTGAAGGTGAAATATATATTCAGTTTTGGAGTTTCTTACCTGTTTAAGCTTTCTTTCTATTACACTCTAAAAAATGCTGGGTTGTTTTTTCTACCCAAACGCTGGGTTGCCGCTGTTGGGTCATTTTTCTGGGTTAT
>JAQQZT010000020.1:5942994-5989977 GCA_030068275.1 Clarias platycephalus | reverse complement strand
TAAAACAAATTAACCTGCACTTTACCTTTGAAAAGAATCACGACAGAGCAGTGTTTCTGTGTAGAGCAGAGAGAAAGGGTGTGTGAGTGTGTGTCTCTGTCAGTGAGGGCGAATGTAGGAGGGGTCTGCGTGTTTGTGTGTGTCTCTGTGTGTGTGTGTGTGTGTGTGGCACAGTGTCCAATGATGCACGCGCACACAGACATAAAGAGCAGGCTAAGCCTTGAGCAGAGAAAGAAAATGGATTTTTAAACTTTCTAATGAGACTTGCTTTTGCTTTATTCATCACTCGCGCTGTACACAAACGGATACAGACACAATAAAATATGTTTTACGTACACACACGTGGTCACAGTGTTATAGTAAACAGTACACGCGTGCAAGGATGTTGATTATACCAGTAAGAGACGTGCACTAAGACCCAGCAGGGGAGACGATTACCCACAATTCCGAAGCGCAGGAGAGAGAAAAACCGTTGGCTCAGTTGTGATCGAGTGACGCTTGGCGTCAAAACAAGAAGCGCATGTGTGATACATGATACTTGGTACTCGTAAACCAAGACTTGTTCGTTTTCCAAGTCAAAATGTATTAAAAATCTTTGCGCGTCTTGTGGAACACTCGCAAACCGTGTTACTCACAATCAGAGGTTTCACTGTATCTTGGAATAATTTTGTAAACCAGAGCGAAATCAAAATGTTGTGTACTTCAAAATCATACAGCACAGTCACATTCTTCTTACCATTGTATTGTAGCTTCTTTTCTAATTAATATACCTTCTGTTTTGCTTCCGCTGAGTTTGCTGGCAGCCTGACGCACTTCCTTCCCATTTCTTGTAGGCTACTGACAGCCTGCAGTGTCATTGTTTTAGCAAATGTTGTTTTCTAGATCTTACCATAGGAACAAGGAAACTTGAAGGCTGAACGGGCAAGTTTTTTTATTATTCTGTGTGTAATATAAGTAGGACAATTAAGCTTGGGGAAGAACTTGGGAGTCATAAAAATCTTCTCTTTCATTCCCCACTGCATGGGAAATTCCATCCCTGTTTCATCTCCCTCCCCTTCCTTCCCCAGTGTTAGTTTTTCTAAATGTGATTAGGGCAATATAATGCACACATGTTTTTATGCATGCTACTTGTAAAAATGCCAAATCAATTATTTATGTTTAACTCAACTTCTACTACTGTTGGGGAACGGATCATCTTGGAGGTTTCACCACAATCCATGCTGTCCGCTGACAAGTGTTATTTTCCAAACATGGTGATTTGGGATGTATTTGTTAAAATGGGTGGGGCTGTGCACAAGCAGAGCAGTTTAGAATGATTGGTATTTATCGGCATCTATTGTGTATGGCTTTGTGCATGAAATATGATGGCAATTTTCACATGTACTTATTACACTGTTTTTACACTAGGGACGATTAAAGCATACCGTTCCCAGAAACCATTGCTCCCCACTCCCCCAATGGGCAGCATTCACATTACTATTATTGATTGTTATTGTTGTTATTATTATTATTGTTATTTACACTCTCCTAAACAGGAGGTGGCAGTATGTTTGTGAGCCGCCAGTAAACACAAAGAGAAGATAGGAAGGAAGCCAAGCTTTGCTTTTATGGCTTTTCAAGTGGACTGAAAGCATTCCTCGAACTTGTACTACTCGCACTTTGATGTGACAACTGGATCTGGCAAACAATATCCAAGTTTAGATGTATGTTCTGCCTTGATTGTAGTAATCTCACAACTGCTATTCTTTACCTTACTTAGTTGCCCGTGGCAACACACACAACAACTGATGATGCAGTTTGACCTTTCTTATGAGTTATGAAGATTACTTGCACTGGTGATGCAGGTTGGTGCTTGTCACTCGAGAATTAACTCAGATGATAGACAGAAGACTTGACTGTTCCGATTGAAGAAACTCATGAGCAAGTTAATTAATTAGGACTATTAATATTGACACAGTAAATGATGAATTATTCAGCCTTAAGTTTGTGTGGATTTGTGTGTCACCTGTGTGACCGTCGTGCATTGTATTTTTATTGCGGTACTATTTGCATGTAGCTCCCAGCTGGGAAAAAGTGTTGTTCTCTTTTGAAAGCAAAGCTGATTTATACCTCAGTTGTTGTCCCCAAGTGAAGAGTTAGAAACACAGCTGTTCTGAATGACAGAAGATTAGAAAAAGAAGTGAAACACACGCCCTGGACTCCCAAGGGACAGGAATTTTTTTTTTTAATCTTCAGGGCCATTTCTGGGCAGGAATAAAAAGAGAGCAAAATTAAGAGAGATGGTGTGATAACTGCAAAGTGACCAAAACTGGGAAGTTGAATGTAATGGAGAACATTATATTTTAAGCAGACTGAGTAAAAGTGCAGATTCAGTGGCGTATTATGATTCTTTTCATTGTCAATTCATGTATCGCCACACTGATCCCAAAAAAAACAAATCCTACAATAAATTTTCTAAAATAAATTTTTATGTCTTTTATATGTTTGCATATAAAGTGGTAGATCCTCTATAATCCTACAGATGATGCGCTCTAAACTGTTCACACATTAGCAGGCGGTATGTACGTTTGTTTAGCATTGTAACAAACAAAAAAAAGAAGTTTAATATAAAGTCTGGATATTTATAAAATTGTACTACTTATGGAATCGTAATACAAGTTGAATATGCACCGAGGTATTGTGATGATATCGTAACAGGAGATCCCTGGAGATTTCCAGACTTAAGTAAGTGAAGTATGCTCTCTGTCCAGGCAAGTAGTTTGCAAATTATGTTGGTCAACACGCACATGAAAATGAGGGCGGTTTTGGTTTTAACTTGGAATGCAAATACAGTAGTTTGTGGTGGTGGAGTAGTAAAGGGTATATGCAGGTATACCTACTTATTTTTCAGTCTCAACTGCATGTACTTACTTGCCCGTGCACTGTAAAATGCTGATATTATGGCGTTGCATCACCGTCAAAAGTCGTGCATGTGAAAAAGCACCTCATGCACACACTTGTCTCAAAACTCTGTGTGTGTGCGGCTCCAGAAAAAGCCCTGCATGTCTAAAAATTTCCTCAACACACGATAGTCTTCAAGTTGAGTTTTAACAGTTTGGGGGGAGGGGACAATGTCTCCTTCTTTGATTAGTCGTTAAAAATCCCTGCAGTCTCCTTCGTCTGACTCCTTGTTTTGCGGCAGAATCGTCAACGAGATAGACGTTGATGACGACTACTTACAAGTAAGTCTTGCGTATTAACATCTTTCAGAGATTCCATTTTGATATTGTTTAAAAAATATTGATTTGGTTTACTACATGCACACAATAATAATATGTCCATTGTGACACACACCAAAAAAATGGTCGCTTGTGGAAATTTAAAATGATAAAATAAAATGATGTGGAAAATTAACAGGGAAGATGAAGCGGACTATCCAAACAAAACTGAGCTTCCAGTACAAAGAACGCCTGTTTGCTAGCTTCAGGTCCGTTAACCACAGTTCCTTACTGGCCCTTTCTACTAGATATATAGGAGTAATCTTACATGTCACTGATTATAACATCAGTGACCATCTTGTTTTTTTGCTCTTTTGCATTTTTTTCCTTTGCTGGATGGGCCACCATAAAAATTTGGGGAAAATTTACTCAGCACTGTGACTGTACCTCATGCAAATTGCAGACCTAAAAAGTATTTATTTATTTATTTATTTTTAAGAACTTTTAAAGAGCTAGGAACAGTGTAGATTGTTACTTTGAGAGAACTGCAAGGTGCTGCGTTTTAATTTGCACTCGCATGACAGCAGCCATCCTGTACACACCATACTGTAGTTTAAGGCTGTTTGAGATCATTGTGACTGGAAGATATTATGATATCTGCAATATGTGGCCAGTGAATATTTTGTATGTTGCAAATCTTGCCTCTGCGTTGTATCATCCTTGAATCTTTAAACATGGCCTAGTTAGTGCTGTTATGAGTAATCACAGGAGGATGTGTTGGGAAAAAACTTTTGTCAGGGAGTTATAACAATTCCGGGAAAAATGTTTCCTCACTATTTGTATTTTTGAAACTTACACAAACATAAAACAATATAAAGCTGCTGGTACTTTCTTTCCAGATTGAATGGTATACTTCTGCTTTATTACAAAAAAAATTGTACACATTGTGGTGGTCCGCAATGTTGCATAAACATTATTATACCAGCTTGCTTGTTTGTATTAATGTGTAGGTGCTTGATAGCTAACCTTGTCCTTGTGTTATGAAATGTTTTTCTGCTTATAACCCTAAAATGGTTGATTTTTTTCCCTCTCTTTTTCCCTGGGACGCTTGAGGCCGCTTTGGGATTGATTCAGTTATTCTGTGACACACTTTCGGGAAGGTCTTGGGGGACGTGTTTTCTGCTTTAGTCTATAAAGCTGACAAACGAGTAACACGACTATTTTTAAAACAGATGTTATGCTTTTATTCCACATGGTCACTTGCAGAAGTTGAGCATGAGGGTGGTTCATGCAAACCATTTCCTCTTACTGTAAACTCTTATAATGGAAGCAAAACAGAAGATTTTGGACAAGTCAGTACAGGCTTTTGTGAAACACCTTTTATTGAATCTTGTGCTGAAGTTTTGGGTTAAAGGGATTTGATATTTAGCAATGTTTTTGGTGACATATAAATAACAATTTTACTTAAATTCCACTGTATTACATTTTTTAAAATACAATCTTCAATACTTTATACTATTTTAAGTAATCGATAGTATAGAAATTGTAGATCTATGCAGTTGTTTTCTGATGTACCGTAGGTTTGGTACAGTTATACTTTATAGAGACAGCTTTATTGTGGTGTAAGTGAGGAACAAGAGAACTGACCAGTTGATTTTGTGAAGACTTCTCGTTTCACTTCCATTGCATAATGCTTTTTTATTCTCTGTTTATATTGGGAACTAGGAAACTGACTGTGGCCATAACGCGCCAACCTTTTGTCTTGGCAAATAATCGAGTCTGAAATACCATCACACCACCACATGTAGCTAGTTCCAGTAGACGGTTTCTCACACATTTCATACTCGTTTCCTAATTGTCTATTGATTCTCTTAATTTAATTCGATTCGATTTTATTTGTATAGAATTTTTAACAGCTTTTTTTTTCACCTTTTAATGGTTTTAGCTTCATAAATAAAATTGGACCGTCACTACCTCACTGACTTAAAAGTTCTTTATACTGCATGGCAAGGCACAATGATGTTGCAAGATTTCCACCTCGAATTGGCTGTGTGAACGAGCCGAGCGACACCTTAATCCTTGTTTGTTTGTGGTGGAATAAAACGACAAAATTGAATTGACCATGCATTTATTTCCCTTATCTCAGCCAAACTTCAGGAATGGAGCAGGTGTATTGTTAAAATAATTCCCTCCTTGTCTTTTCCAGGGTGAGCTCGGAGCGCAGGAAGGAGAAGTCCAGGGATGCTGCCCGATGCCGCAGGGGCAAGGAGTCTGAGGTGTTCTACGAGCTCGCACAGCAGCTGCCCCTGCCCCACAATGTCACCTCTCACCTGGACAAGGCCTCTATCATGAGGCTCATCATCAGCTACCTGCGCATGAGAAAACTGCTGAACTCTGGTCAGTCTAAGGGTCAATGGATATGAATAATCATTTCACTGCTGTGCTTCCTCCATTAAGCAAAATGTCCTTAGGGAGTTTTTGACAAGCAAAGCTGTTAAAACTAGGGTTGCAAAGTGATTGGTCAGTAATTGACACACCCAAGGCAGCGGTAACACAGCTTTATAAACAATTGATTTATAAGGAAAGTGAAAATGAAAAAGCACACCTGAGGTATAACAGCTTAACACGCAATTCCTAATACAGACACATCACATCAACAATGCATTAGTAGTCATGTGATTTTTGCACACACCTTGAGATCTTCACCTTAGAAGGAAAAGTCACATGGAGCAAATTTACATCAGAACAAAATGGCTGAAAAGAATCATAGTTTTGGAATAACCTTGTCAAAGTCAGACCCAATCGAAATGCTGTGGTGGGACCTTAAGCAAAAACCTCAATAAATTGAAGCAATGTTATAAAGAAGACTTAGACCAACATTCCTCCACAACGATGTGAGAGACTGATAGTCAATGATGAAACAAGTACTTCAAGTTGAAGGTGAATCAACAAGCAGTTGAATCATTGGGGTACTTAGTATTGCCCACATGTTTTTGATTGGATTGTTTGTTTTTTGGCTTTATTTTTGATAAATACGTAATGGCATAGTGAAAAAAAGTTATATGGTGCTCGCCCGAGCTTGCACTTGCCTAATACTAAGACCCATTATGAACAGATGATTTTGTATTGTGTTTTACCACAAAACCACATATGATTAAAGGGGGTTGGTTAAATCTATATACGTCATCATTTGCCAGTGTTGCAGGTAAGTTCCAGTGTGCTGTTACACTAATGTCAATCTTTTTTTTCCCATTGGATGTATGCTGGGTGCATACAGATGTGAGCATGTGAGCATTTTTTTCTAGATTGCTTAACTAGCTTTCCTGTGAAAGTGAATAAAAGAAGACCATCTACTAGCATTAGGTATAAAAGGTTTTGGGGTGATTTCTTTTTAAGCAGTCTAACACTGCCTTCTGATAATGATTTCATAGGGAATTTAATAAGTCACATGCAAAAAGACCAAGTTTTCTGGTAACTGATGCAAGTAGTCAGACTGAACTATCTTTTTTGTTTGTTTGTTTGTTTTAGATGAAGAAGAGAATGAGTCTGAGCGGGAGAGCCAGCTCAATAGCTTCTACCTGAAGGCCCTGGAGGGCTTCCTTATGGTGTTATCTGAGGATGGAGACATGGTCTATCTTTCTGAAAATGTCTGCAAATGCATGGGCCTCACACAGGTACATATTTACCCAAATTAACTAAGCTTTTTTGTTCTCAGATTCTGTGTGTAATGCTGTTTGTTCCTCTCCTTGTCTGTCAGTTTGATTTGGTTGGCCACAGCATTTTTGACTTTGCACATCCCTGTGATCAAGAGGAAGTCAGGGAGATGCTGGTGCACAGACCTGGTAAGTCCTTCACTTCACTTGTTTGTATAATACTCATTATATGAAAGCTAATTAAAAGATTGTTCTTGGTACGAATTAAATTAACTTAAGTAGGGTTTAGCTAATGATCTTGGGTCTTTTGCTCATTATGTAGGGTCCAAGAAAACCAAAGCGCAAAACACAGAGCGAAGTTTCTTCCTGCGCATGAAGTGCACACTCACTAGTAGAGGACGTACTGTGAACATCAAGTCTGCCACTTGGAAAGTAAGTCTTTGTGTTTATTACTCCATACTTTACTAAGCACATGCGTTCATATGGTATAGGCAGTCTAACCGTGGAAACATTGTGAGTCGGCCACCTCAGGCTTGTAGCCCAAATCCCATTGTGTATCTGAAATTACATTTTAACTAGTACAGGCGTGCATCAGCAAAACAAAAAAAAAAGGGAGATGTTTCCTCAATAATTTTTCTTTGGCTCACCTAACAGAACGGTACTTTACCCTCTATTGGCTTGTCAGTACTTGAGGCAGTTTTTACTTTTAGTTAGAATATGAAATAATTATCCCTGTGGTAATTCTGTTCTGACTTGTGTTCCAGGTTCTTCATTGCACAGGACACGTACGTGTTCAGGAGCACAGTGACAGTTCAGGAGAAGGCGGATTCAAAGAGCCCTCCGTTACCTATCTGGTCTTGATCTGTGAGCCCATCCCTCACCCTTCCAACATCGAGGTGCCTCTGGATAGCAAAACCTTCCTAAGCCGCCATACTCTGGACATGAAGTTCTCATACTGTGATGAAAGGTGAAAAAAGTTTATCATACTGTAGTCTAATGCTCTACTAAATCTAATGATTTAATTTCCACAATTATTTCATATACCAGTGACACATGAAAAAAAAATCTATATGTGAAATTGTACTTTAGGGCTGTGTTTTCTCTTCTCTTCTCCCATAGCTATTTTTTAAAACCATTTGCGCATTTATGAGGTTTCAAGTGATGGTGTTAAACCTCAACTTCCTCTTTTGGCACCTAAGTATTTAGAATAAGCTTTATCACCCCCTAGTGGTGTTTTTTTTTCCCGTAATTGTCTCTAAAGTGGTGAAAGACATTATAGTATTGTGAACATGCTGAGATATTTTGTTGTGAGTTGCATCTAATAACGAGAAGGTTATTATTTTGTTATACAAAAACACCTTTTGAATAGGTAACATAGTGTTAAATCTACTTATTGCATAACTTAATACAAATTAGGAAACATCTGTAGTTATTAATCTTTCTCTTATTACATAATCTAGAATATTTTTTTCTGTAATATATTGATCCATACCTTGGAAAAAGCTGTTTACTTTTAGTGGAACTGTGTATATGGCTAGAATGACAGTAATGCTGTTTACTCTATGAATGTTTCAGACATTAATTGCTATTTCTCTTGGGCCTGAATGAGAACAATGTCATTCTTTGTCTATCAGAATCAAAGAGCTGATGGGACATGAGCCAGATGACCTGCTAAATAAGTCTGTGTATGAATACTACCATGCCCTGGATTCTGACCACCTCAACAAGACACATCATAACTGTAAGTTTCCTTAGGTCATTTATGTCACTATTTGGTGACACTTTATTTTCTCTTGTAATTATGACACCAATACCTTCATGACTGCAACGATTAAAGGTTTTCTTGTACATTGATTGCCTATTAACAACCAAATGTTTTACAGAAGTACTCAAAGAATTTGCCTGACTACATTTTCCTTTTCTCAGTGTTTGCAAAAGGCCAGGCTACCACAGGTCAATATCGCATGCTGGCCAAGAAAGCAGGCTACGTATGGGTCGAAACTCAAGCCACAGTCATTTACAACCCCAAGAACTCGCAGCCACAGTGCATTGTTTGTGTCAACTATGTCCTCAGGTAGACCTCATTCCACTTTATCTGTACAAGAACTAGTATGTTGTATTTCTCTTTTCACTCTGTTTGCAATCATATTGCAGTGAAGCGTAATCTTTATGTTGTGTCTTACAGTGGAATTGTGGAGGAGGACGTCGTTCTTTCCCTGCAACAGACTGTGCCTGAGAAGACTGAGGAGAAGGAGGAGGAGGAGCTGCAAATAGAGCACGAGGACAGTTCAGTTATGGACATGATGAAGCTTTTCAAGAAGGACCACCTGTCATGCTCTGTGGAGAGCCCCAAGAGCCTGTATGACACCCTAAAGGATGAGCCAGAGGCCCTCACCGTTCTGGCTCCAGCTCCAGGGGACACCTTTGTTTCCCTTGATTTTGACAGCCCAGGTTAATAAGCACAGTATAAATACATTATATGACTGAAAGTACGTGGACACCTGATCATCACATTCTTGTGTCGTTCTTCCCCAAACCGTTATAAGCACCCATTTTTTAAGATGTCTCTGTGTTGTATGCTATAGCATTACAGTTCACTGGAACTAAGACGCCCAAACTTGCTTTGAGTATGACTGCTTTTACGCATAAAGCATGTAGTCCATGAACATGTATTGTTTACCAAGGTTCGGGTGAAAGAACTGGAGTGTTTGTCACAGATAAATGACTTAGGGTCCACTTAACACCTTTGGGAAGAACCGCAAGGGTGACTGGCCTTTAGCCAAATTCCTAAAGGCACGCACCGAACTCTAGTGATGAGCTTTCTCAGAAGACTGTAAATGATTATAACGATAAAGGAGGTCCAAATCTGGAATGGAGTGTTTTAATAGCAAGATGGGTGTGTTAATCAGGTGTCTATAAAACTTTGGCCAATGGTTCAACATTGTCAGATGCCTTGATGAAGTGATTTTAATAGCCATTTAATACATAAATGTTAAACCATAATCTCTCTTTAAAAATAAGTTGTTTCAATTAAGCTCTAAGTTTACAACAGCAACAAAATCTCTGACTTTTTTCAGACTCTGACGTGCAAGTGCTGAAGGAGGTGCCCCTCTACAATGATGTCATGCTGCCCTCCACCACTGAGAAACTCCCTATGCCTCTGTCACCACTGGCTCCCAGTGATCCCTCTCCAACTTTGGTTAAGATGGAGGCTGGAGGAGAGGAATTTTCCATCTCATCCTCATCACATCGCACTCCAGACACTGCCAGTACTCCTCCCAGCTCCACCAGTTCCTCAGAGGTAAATGCATCGTATGATCAATTCAATTAAATTTTATTTGTATAGTGCTTTTAACAATGGTCATTGTTGCCAAGCACTTGACAGGAAAATAAAAAAAATTAAATATTTAAATATATATATATGTATTGAAAACGGTATGAAATGTCTGAGACAATATGTATGAATCAGAATGATCAGATTTCTTTCACAGGCCTATTTGTGCACGAGTTTGGGTTCTCAGTCACTAATGGTCATATTGATTGCAGTACAGTTGAAACACTACAAACTATGATGTGATGCTAATATTGTTTTTTCTGCTCCCTCCCTGCAGGCCAGTAGTCCATCACATTACTTCCATGTGGATTCAGATATCAACTCTGAATTTAAACTGGATTTGGTCGAGAAAATGTTTGCTACTGACACTGAGTCCAACTCTGACTTTAACACAGATGTAAGACTGAAAGACATTTTCCATTTGCCACTGTACATTCAACACCTAATTGTATGTTTCCTAAATATAGTGCACAGTTTAATGTCTCATTTTCTGCCTTGAAGGAAATGGGTGATCTTGACCTTGAGATGCTCGCTCCATATATTCCAATGGATGATGACTTCCAGCTGCATATCCCATCCTCCCTGGACCCACTTCCTTCTGATCCTCAGACTGGTTCTGCTATTAACTCCATCTTCCAGCGGTCACCTCCTTGTCCATCTTCAACATCCAGTATTTCTATAAAACCGTCACCATCCCATGTGCCCTCTCCCCTCCACCTGCTGCAGGAATTGAGCAGCATCTTTGTCACACCCTTCAATGAGGCCTCTCAAACCCTGGACAACAGCCCCGAGACAGGCATCCCACTGGCCAAGAGGTACATTTACTCCTCAGTCTGTGTGACAGTGTTAATCATTTTGATAGAAACTAAGAACAAATGTTCATGACCTTTTTAATGATAAAAATAATTCACCTATGTGCTGCTAATATACAGGGTGTCCCAAAATTCTCCATACAGAGCGAAAACATTTTTGCAAAATGTAATGCAAGATGTTCTCTACATAAATGCCTTTTCTTTGTTAATACACCTGGTGTTCTGTATGTAAATCGAATATGTTTTTTATTTAAACAGGTCTTGCCATACCTTCTGATACATGGTAAATGATTTGATAAATGATTTTAAAACATTATTCTTCTTTTATTAAAAGACAATAAAGCATTACAATATATATAAAATAATTCTACTAAACTGTGTTAATTATCCTATGTATGGAGATTTTTGTGGAGCACAATGAAATAAACTCTTAAACTCTTGATAAAGAAATACTGAACCTGATAAATACAGCATTTGTGATTTGTAACTTTTAGAGAAAATATTGGGGAGATTTAGAGAGATAAACCCTTTAGTTTTTAATTAATAAAATAAATTGACAGTGTTTAATATGTAGAATGTATTTAAAATTATAACCCATGCTTAATCATGGTCAGGCAAATACAAAACAAAGTAATTGTTCTGACATTTTACATTTGTCTGGGATGTTATGTTTGTGTAACAGGATATTACAAGAATTATATTTAATAACAATAATAAAAACTATTTTCCAGAATGCAAGTGGACGACGAGGAATTTGCCTCAAAGGTTTTAAGTGTCCAGAATGGCCAGCGGAAGAGGAAACTGGAGATCACCTCTCTATCTCAGGCTGTCGGGCTGGTCAGTCTACAGCTCAAATATTTTATTTCCTCTCATTTCATTTCTCTCCATGATGTCAAAGCAGAATTTTATTATCAGGCACATTTCTGAAAGTCTGAAAATAATGTTTTAAAAATAAAAAAGTGATTTGTTAGCTTGTAAAAATATTGTACTTTTTTTTTTTAGAATTTCTTTCAATATTTGTCATTTTTCTTAAGGCATAATTGTATATAATCTTAAAACTATAATTGTCAGTGCTGATTATTTTAAATTAAAACAGTGATATACACTCAGTGAACTTTGCATTTTGTGATACTAAAAGTTATATAATAATACTACATAATGTTACAGGATGCTTTGCTCCAATCTGTGGATGTCGAGCCTGGAAAGAGGGCCAAGGTGTTGGAGGTTAAAGGTTCAAGCTTGCTTGGGGGCAACAAAACCATTCTGATACTACCATCTGGTAAGTGACAAGAACCACAAAGTAATCATTTATCCCTTACTGCCCTCATTAAACAGTAGCTTTATCACTCTATATTAAACAGAAGCTATATATATATATATATAGATATGTTATATTGATAGATGTATCATTGTCATGCTTTGCATTTTATTTGCTGTTTTAAAAAGTGGTGTTTTTTATTCTTCCTTTGAAGACTTGGCCAGTCGTTTGCTGAGCAGCTCATTTGACAGCAGTGGAGGATTACCACAACTGACACGATACGACTGCGAGGTCAACGCCCCAATTCAGGACCGCCACCCCCTGCTGCAGGGCGAGGAGCTGCTGCGTGCTCTGGACCAAGTTAATGGAGTCTAGCTTGCTTAGCGATTCCGGACACTGTATCCCTTTGTATACTTCTTCCCTACCCCACATTACCTTCAAAAGTAGAACCATCATCCCACCTGTTCATCGTCTGCTGACTTATCCTCTACTTATTCCATCGCCCACAGTGGCCATCCCAAATACCAGTGGCCTGGAGGCCAAAACCTTAATGATTATTAGTTCTTTTTTCTCTTGCCAGGCAAAGTAAAGGAGTGTAGCCTCCACAATGACCAACAGCAAAGTCAAGAGCCTTATTGATAAACGCACACTTCTTTAAATAGATATTGTCCCACACTCTCTGTATCCCTTCCGTTTTTGTCTACCTGTTCCCCAAGCATTTTGTATTGTAGCTAAAGTCGCACAATAAACTATTTTCGTAAGATAGACTACCAGCAACTCATGCAATATACAAACTTTCTTATTTTTTTTCTTTCTTTCTTTCTTTTTTTTTTACAAATATGTACTTTTATCAATTATTATAACCATATTTTTTCAGTCTGTTGCTTTTCAGTCTGTCATTTCTGTTTGTAACGGTTATATTTAAGAGCATTTTGCTCATCCATTAGCTCCAAGCAGATATTATCATTGCTATGGAGCAACTTGTGCAGTTTATCAGGTCTCTGTACATGGGTTAAAGCAGTTCTCACAATTGTTTTCAAAAGATTTGAAATTGTAACATTTTCAGCGATGTGCAAATGTCTGTAACATGGGATTTTTAAATCCTGTCTCAAAGAGGCTGAACCATAAGTTGAGTTTAATTATTTGATAAATTTTTATATTTTTAGCCATTTTTTCTGTCATAATAAATGCTTGTCAAATCTCATTGACCAGGGTAGATTTCAATATTATGCTTTTGAAGCATAATGTAGTGCAACCATGCAAAGCCGATATCAGTTATTCAAGTGTCTAATGGTATATAGAACATTACTGCGCAGATAAAGATGTTTTCCTTGTGCTTTTCTAAGTTGACTTTGTCCGGCATCTACTTTCATTTTATGTTTTTGCAGTAGGATGAACATTTGCTTTTGTGGTGGTTGTACACTTCTGTTCATTTGGGCAGTTTGTACATGCACATTTCCTTAACACTAAATGTACTGTTTATTGCATAATCATTAAAGGATAATTGTGGACCAGAATTTTTTGTGTTACTTGTTTTATTAGATGATTAAAAAAAAAAAAAATAGCTAGCAATGGCTAACAAAATATTTGTCAATATGTATTAGAAGGTATTTTTGATTTGACCTTGTAGAGCATTAACTAACTTTGTTATATCATAGAGCAATTTCTTAACTATGAGTGTGCATGCGTTACAGATACATTGTCTGGACAAAAAGTCAACAAATTAATCAATTTCAAGTTATTAATTAATCCAATTATTGGACTGTATTAAGCAAAGAAAACAACTAAGGTGACTTGTAATTACAGGAACACATTATCAATTCATGGAAGGACAGTCCTGAACCAGAAAAGAAAAGAAAATATTATGATTGGAGATCACTTAAGCACATGAAGTTAAATGGTTAAAGAAAAAAATCGACAATTAAAAACTATAACTGTTTATTAGTGAAAATATGAGCATTTCCATACACAGTGTGATAAGAATTTAGGATTGGGATTAAACAGCTGTGTGTTCATAATAAAACCACTTGTTAGACTAATCAGAAAAAAGGCTTTAATTTGCTAGGGAGCTCAATGACTGGAGCAATGAAAAAAGGTCACGTAGTCTGGTGAGTTCAGATTGAGCCTATTCAAGAGGAATGGGTGCATCAGGATAAGAAGGGAACAGCAAGAAGCGATGGACCCATTATGCATAGTGGCTACTGTACAAGCCTCTGGCGGCAGATTATGATCTGGGGTGTCTTCAGCTGGTCAGGTCTAGACTCAGCAATGTTATGTGGAAATAAAATTTAATCAGCTGAAATGAATGACTGAATGACCAGGTTCTCACATCTATGGAGTTTTTATTTCCCGATAGCATGAGAATATTCTACGACTCAAATTGCTTAAGAGCGGTTCTGAGAGTATGAGGAATCATTTTCACACGATGAACTGACCATAACATTGACCCTAACATTTTGTGCTATAAGCAAAGCTAAAAATGCGTTTTTGTTTTTTGCCTCGTAGTGTATTTTATCAGAAATAAAACTCCCTTTACATAAAATAACATCTGCCATCCAGTGGCTTATTGCTTTAGTAAAAAATATTGCAAAAATATGATAAATGTCAGTGTTCTGTAAATTATTTTATTTTTCATGCTATTTACAATGAACAACCATTCCACCTTGCAATTTTCTTGTCAAAGTTCTTTACTTGGTTGATTAAGGTTATTCTGTTGATAAAGCAATTGCACCTATATGCTTTTCAGTATTAGAGAGGTAAAGCTCTGATGGTATGTGAGGAGGCCTAGGGTACTGCCAACATTCCAGTTCACCCCAAAGGTGTTCAGTCGGATTCTGTGTAGGTCATGGGGTATTTCCAAAAACAAGTTTACAAAACTTGAACCTGACCTCTAGGTTACTAACTCTGATCTTTTCAGTTTCAGAAGAGGTGAGAACAATTAGTTCAGATAACTCTAAGTCAAGGGCAGCACGGTGGCGTAGTGGTATCACTGTGACCTCCGACCTCCAATGTCGAGGGGTTTGATTCCTGCCCCATCGCTGTGTGTGTGGTGAAGTATTGGCATTCTGTCCAGGGGGCCCCGCCTTGTTTTCAAAGTCTACTGGGACAGGCTCCAGAACCCCACGACCCTGTACACAGGATACACAGTATAGAAGATGAATGAATGAATGAATGAATGAATAAACTCTGAGTCAAGTTACACGTGAGTTAACGGTGTGCAAAAGGAAACATAAAGCCCTTATCAATGGAACGCAGATAGCACAAGTCATCATGGCAACAGGAGGAAAAAAAGCCCTATTCTGCTCCCTAGTGGCAGTAGAAATATTAATGAATGCGTATGCAGACTATACTGCAAGCATACTGTATATTTAAAAATGCACTATTAATATGAAATAATATTTATTATTAATAATTAGCATTAATATAATATTAATATATAATACAGCAATGCAATATAATATACATAATCAATAATATATGAATAATAATCATATAAAAGGAGGTGCAATCATTAGGCCAGATATGGTTTCATCAAAAGCAATTACTGTATGTGGTTTACTCTACATTCTATTGCTGCATCCAACATGGCACTTTCAGACATCCTAACACTATCAGTATTGATTTTTTTTTTTTTTTTTTAAGCAACAGTAAAATGCCTTTATACATAAGCAATTTCCCTCTGGCATTAATAAAGTTCTTTGAATCTTGAAAACATACGGGTCTAAAATTTTACCTCCAATTAAGCAAGCCTGATTCCCCACAAAAAACAGGTGAGTTCACCACCATCACCACCATCACAGAGGAACAGTGGAATCTCATCTGACCCAACCAGTAGATAAGTGGTGTAATGTACATCTATCCTATGTCAGTGTTAGATCAGGTCAGGGAGACCATCACACAACCTGGAGGTGCTACAAGTATATGAGAGTCTTGCAGACAGTTTTTCATTCACAGGATCAACGATTGTTCGTTGGCGAATTTAGGCGTTAAGCTCCGCCCACACCTCAAGGTTGAAAAGCTTAATTAATTAAGTAACCCCAAAGCCCCGCCCACTTGTCGGGTCTCAGGCAGGATGGCGGTGGGTGATTTAGAAGTTTAAGAAGTGCTACTCGCTGCCTTTTAAACGATTTGATGTTATAACAATGTATTTTAATGTTTTTCTTTTTTAGCTGCCACAAAAAACGATTGATGTCCACTGGATTCCGTTTAAAACCGACTGTGAGGAGTTGCTGGGACGCTTCCAACAGACAGAGTCGGTTCGGTATAACGAGTTCGCGGTCATATGGAGAGCCATGGACTTCTCCAGTGTGTTTTAGTAAGGCCTAGCTGAACTGTCTTTTAGATGATGCTGAGGCTTGCATTTAAACTACAAATGAAAATTAACAAGCACTTACCATGTGACTTTAGTCATCTCCGTAGTGGCTGACATAAGGTGTTGATTGAAGTTCTACATGAGTACAGGTCTGACCATAATGCACCATGATACAGGTTGAGGTATTTTGTGGACACCTGCTTTTTCCAGCCCTATTTGCTTGTTGAACATCCTCTTCAACAATTAGTCCTCTGTTCCTAGTATATCAATCCTAGGTGGTGGTTGTTGTTTTTCCCCCTGCAAAGGCTTTTCTCTTGATTTTGAATGTGTGGTTGTGGGGATTTGAAGTCATTCTGCTGCAAAAGCATTATTGAGGTCAGGTGCCTGCTTCATCCCATTGATGTTAAGTGGGGTTGAAGTCGGTTCTCTATACAGGACACTTAAGATCTTTCAATCTAAACCTCTGAACGATGTCTTCTTGGGCTTCATTTTCGGAAAAGAAGCATTCCAAAGATGGAAGAAGTTTGGGTCACTTTGTTTTAGTGAATTTTTTTTTAAAGCTTCTCTACACAAAAACATCCACATTTGACATTTTTGTGATTCAAAGAAGAACCAAGTATCAATTTGTCCTTTGATGGAAATCATTTACAGGGACTAGAATGGCTTGTATAATCCTCTTTTCTTCTCTCACTCCCTCCCTCAAGTGGAATGACTACAAACCATGAGAAAAGACCCTTCAGTCGGCTGGTCTTTACCACAGTGTACGAATACTTCTTGCCCCCCTACAGCTTTCAGATCCGAGTGGGGGCACTCTACATGTTCTACGGCCTTTACTTTGCACAGCCTACCTGGCCAAGGGAAAAGGTGCTGTGACCGACGTCATCATAATCCCTGTCTCCTTGTTAGTGTGAATTTATACTGTACATATCTTTAATCCCTTTGCAGATCTGGATTGCATTGAAGGACTGGATGTGTATACAGATGTTCGTCTTGGATGCAGTCAGCTGTCAACACCTGGATGTTGTATATGTCTACAGGAAGCTTGTTTCTGAAAAGGCTTTTTTTCATACTGCCATGCCCAGTCAGGTGCAGTACTACAATCCTGTTCCTTAAATATTATAGTAATTCACGTAGACAATCAGAAAAAGACTGGTTGTCGTTTAATTTCCATACTCATTGTAAGTCAGTATCATACAAAACAGTAATCTTGAAATAATGCCAGGAAACTGCTCTTACCATTTTACCCATGGTGTATAAAGTGATTTTTTTTTTTCAGAGATTAATAAAACAGGTCCTAGCACGCTATCAGTAAAACACATATTTTCTCTTACCACCAGCTCACATTTGATGCCAAGCGCCGTTTTAAAAACAAGAAAATGAATGAGATGTTCCATGACTGGCCAGCCAGAGTGACAGAGCTGGTTAATAAAGGTACACTGGAGGTAAATGAAAAGGTTTTCTGAATAGAGAAATCCTTATGAATGAAATCTGTCTAAATGGTATTTGGAATACAAAATTCATCAAGTCTGATTTAGAAATACCATTTCCAGAGAAATCCCATAACAGAGGATTTCTCTTTCAAAAATGGCTGAAAGTATATGATGTATCCATATCCATAAGACTTTTTTGATGTTTTTGGGGATATTGACAATAGATGTTAATTCTTGTGTGTTCTCACAGGAAATTTCAAATGTGCAGGCTCATTACGAGCGGATTAAGCAGGCTCTTGATGTCTCCGCTTTGATCAGTGTGACACCAGTCAACCTGACTGCACAACTTCAGAAATGTACACTTGAGTTTCAACAGTGGCAGGAAAATATCAAAGTGAGTGTGAAGACTTAAGACTTGCAGTCATTCACACAAGTCTATACAGCATATCTGTTAGCAGAATACATTTACATTGCTTGTGGCTGCTAAATATCAGAGTTTATTTGATTGTTTTTGCAACCTCTTTCCAGAAACAGAATAAAAACTCTGACACAGAAGCAAAGAAAAACACTGAGTCGCTAGAGGTGGGTCCAGCTGTGTTGATCAACTGGAATCTGTTCTGTTAATACACGAACCAAATAAAGAATCCCAAACATGAGTGAAACAGATTCTCTTTTTCCTTTGAATTTCCCCCCAGTGCTCCACAAGGGCAGATATGCTGGCTACAATAAAGTCGAAGTCTTATGGGCATCTAGCAACGGTTTGTCTTGTATTTACAAATGTACATAGCTGTGTTTTAAGCTGAGTGAATTTCTTTTACTGAGGTGACAAGATATTTTTATTGAATTAACTGCATATTGTTTTCAACACTTATGTTCCTCTTGACTTCTTAGATATTCTACTTTGGGTAATTTGTGGTTTTGTGTGATAATTTGATCACAGGCTTCCAAATCACGACGACACAGACAGGTGGAGATGGACAACTCAGGATCTGGGACCGACCATGCACAAGAGTTTTTGTGTCAGGACAAAATGAAGCAGCTCTCTCTGAGAGCGAGGACCTGGCAAAACCTGGGCAAAAAGGGTAAATTTTTCCCTAATAATTCAAGATAACAAACTATAACATCCTGTTATGTTGGTGCTAGTATATGTAACAGTAAGCATACTTTTTAATGTAATATTTGCCTTTAACAACAAAAAAAATTCTATTAATTAATATCATTCATTTTGACATACTAAAGGATCAGAAGAAGAAATATACCAGTATTGGGTACTAAGCACAGCGGAGGAAGACAAAGGAGTTTGTAAGAACATTTAGGACTAGAAGAACCCATAATGCAATTGCATCATTAATTGTGTTTTAGAATGTCTTAAATGTTTTTCAACTGTTTTATGATAAAAGCATTTTGTGATTAATTTGTTGTTTTTTCCCTCCGTTTCTTTTAGTGAAAAAATCCCAAAGGAAGAAAAGATTTAGGTGGTAAAATAAAGGGACAGCTGTGGGAGTGGATTTCTTACAGTCTCTAAGTTTAATTTCCTTTTTTTTTTTAGTTTGTGTTATCCAATGTAATTCAGGAATATGTAGAAACAATGTTGATCTTTTGTTTTACTGATTCACCTAATAAGATTGTTTGGATGGACTGTATTTGCATTATGTAAAATGTATTTTTTTTTTTTGTCTGTCTTATAGTTGTTTACTAAATAGAATAAAAATATGCTTTAAAAATGGCGAGTTAATATTTCTTCACTGTTTAGAGATTTTCAGGGTTCATAACCGGGCTTGGGACTGGCACTGCATCCAGTGATAACTGCTTAGATGTATAATGAGAGAAAAATATATAAGTTGCTCTGGATAAGGACATTCTGCCATATGCTCTAAATGTAACTTAACTTTTAGTTCCAGTAAATGTTAAACTGTGATATTACACCATTCAAAGACATTCTAAACAATTATGTGCTTTAGAATTTGTGGCAAGTTTGAAAAAGACCCACATGCGAGTGTGATGGTCGGGCGTCCACAAACTCTTGGCCACAGTCTGAAGCATTAGTCTTATTCGAAAGCTCTGTTTTGCGGGGACCCGCTTCTTACGTCATCTCTAATGCGCGTGCCCGTGGCCGAGTGTGCGCGAGTCGCAACCCGCCGGGTTCCTGTGAGCTTCTGTTCATATCCAGACGAGCTAACCGGTTCGGTTCGGCTTGTTCTCGTTCAGTAAGATTAGCCAGGAGACGGGAGATATCGGGACCGTCGGGTACACGGACAGCAGCGTCGCGGCATCATGAGAAAGCGAAGAGAAAGTTGCCGTTAGGGAGTTAGCCGTGTTGCTAGCTGTATCTTCTTGTGTTTCAGGGAAGCACCGCCTTCGCGTCATCATCAGCGCGCGAGGCTTTCGGATCCGCACAGCGAGAAGGGCCGTATTGGGTTTATTTATACACAATGGCGACTGGGGTGTTCGGGCGATTCGTCTGCCTTTGTAGATACCTGCAGGATCCTTGCCATGTGGCCAGGTTTCAGCAGCTGTGCGGGGTCAGGGGGACGTTTTCCCGCAGATCAGCCGCCCCGGGGAAGGAGCGCGAGCGGGACGTGTCTCCTAACGGTGCGTGCGTGGAGCGCGTGAATCGGGAACGGGACTCTGACGGCGTGCACGCGAACCACGAGCCTTCTGCGAGCAGCCCTGAAAACTTGGACGCAAAGGGCAGAGTGAAGCCTCTCCGTAAGAACTCGCTGACTGATGATGTTGGCCAAGAGTTCATCATCGAGAACAAGTTTCTCTTCTACCTGTTCACCATGGGCACCGAGCTGGGCAACGAGATGTTCTTCATCGTCTTCTTCCCGTTCCTGATGTGGAACGTGGACGCATATGTGAGCCGGCAAGTGATAGTGGTGTGGGTCTGGGTGCTGTTCTTCGGTCAGACCACCAAAGACCTGGTGAGGTGGACACGACCTGCGTCTCCACCCGTGGTCAAAGTGGAGGTCTTCTACAACTTCGAGTACAGCATGCCGTCTGTACACGCCATGACCGGAGCATCTGTCCCTTTCTGCCTCTTCCTGCTCACTTACAGCCGCTGGGAGGTAATACTCCTGTGTGTTGACTTGGTGTCCTGCAGCAGTCAGGGACAAGGGTCAGGATTTAAATTAATGTCAACTGTTTAGATCTTGTATGTTTTTCACATTCGTGTCATTCTGAAATATTATGCAGAGGCCATTGCGGGTCACAGAATTCAATCTTTGTTACATTACAGATTGCATATAATTTTTTTTGCAAATAAGTTCAGTACTTGTTCAGTACTGTGAAGAAGGTTTTGGGGCATTTAGGAAAATATATTTTCCCCAAACTTTGTGGACACCTGAACTTCACGCCTATATGTCCTTGTCGAACGTCTCATTACTGATCAAGTCCCCATTTCTGGAAAGGCTTTCCTCTAGATTTCCTCTAGCACTGCTGTGGGAATTTGTTTATTCAGCCTTAGTGAGGTCAGACACAGTTTCAGTTCATCCAAGTGGTATTTACTGAGGTCAAGGCTTTGTTCAGGACGTTCAGAATCCTCTATACTAACTTTGGCACCTGTTTTTAGGCTGGTCATTGTTATGCTGGAACAGGATTAGGGCTCTCAGTTCAAGTGAAGGCAATTTTTAAAGCTACATTATTAGACATTTTATAAGATCATGGGCTTGAAACTTTGCGGCAACTTTTCGAGGAAGATCCCCAGATGGGTGTGATGGGCAAGTGGATGCAACCATATAGTATAGGGCCAAAAAAGGACCCTGATCTTGTAGGATAATTCAGATGTTTTGATGCCCATGGTATAAATCTTTCTTTTTAAGTGGAAGTAAAATGTCCATTTGGAGAAAGTCTTATTTTCGAAGCGACCTTAGAGTAAAATGCACTGAAAGCAAGAAGTTACATTTTGAGTATTGATTAAATGCAGCCTCTAGCGTTAATAATATATTTTTTTGCATGAATAAAAATTATGCCTTATCAGAGAGTGTATATTTTACACATGCATACAGTACTAGTTTGGACACACCATCTAATTTAATGCTCTTGTTAAGTGATAAATTTTTCAAAAACAGTACTGGAGATTTTACAACTATGAAATAAGACATATATGGCATTAGGTAATTAAGTAACAACAACTGTCAGTTGTTATTGTGAGACACGATGGTCAGCTGTTCTAGATCGATTGGTTCGATTTGGTTATGCATTGCAATTTCTTTTGTGTTGCGACTCATGTATTGCCACCCTGACACCAAAATCAATGTTTAATAGAATTTACGTTTGCATCTGAGGTTGTACTATGTTGCAGTTTTTCTATAATTCTACATATGGCATGCTCTGAACTCTTCACACATTTGCAGGCAGCACAGTGTCCTGTTTGGTAGGAGCACAGTGTGTTATTGTGCCAAGTTTGTTTGCCACATTTTAATGAAATCCGATTTATAAAATATTGATACTACGGAATCATGTTACAAATTGAATCGGCACTAGTCCCTGGTGATTCCCTATTATACATGCGGTTCAGAAATTTGAAGAGGGATTTGTGCTGCATTGTCTTTTAAACTTCTAGCTGCTTTTTTTATTTTTTTTATTTTTTTACGCAGGAATGTTTGATTCAAAACTAGATCAGTGGTGCAAAGTATGGAAAAATGCATTTAAAGCAGCTTCACTTTGAGCTACTCAGTAATATGCTTATGAGGCATGTTGGGCCCACTGCTCAACAGACTACTGAACCCAGCAGGATGAGCATAGCGCTGCTGTCTGATAACATTTGATGGCCTCTGATCTCGTAGGTAATGTATCGATGTTCACTGAGGTCACACACGGTGGTGTGAGCTCTAAAGTTCACAGAGTAAAGGGTAACACAACGGCTGCAAGGAAATACTGATATGTTGATAGTGATATTGTTCCTGACCATTGGACAAATGCTAAAGGTTTAAGTTTTTTCTTCCTTCTCCAAAAGCTGTACCTGTTAACGATAATGCGTATTGTAGTTAAGGAATGGATATTCAGTGAAAAGTTTCTTTCATGTGGTGTAATCCATTGTTTTCCCCCCCTGCAAATAAAAAGAAAAATCTCAGAGTTTTTATCACTGCCAGCTGATGTAATATGGAGAAATAATGGACATAAATGCCAGACACAATGCCTGTTTAACATCTCATTCGGTATTTATCATGTGATGGTGCATTGTGCCCCGACATAATTCAAACTTCATAAAAGCCTGCATTCAAAGAGAAAACAATAGAGAAAGAAACAAGCCCCAAATTTTCTGTTTGGACTTTATGTATCTGTCATTCTTGTTTTTTTTTTTGTTGTTTTTTTTTGAGCCATAGACATTGTGGCGACTTGAGGCATTTACAATTTTGCAAAGGAGATAAGAAGCTCAATAGCAGACCCCAAGAACAATGGCGCTTGGTCATGCTCGCTTTGTGCCTCTTTTCCGCTGTGTTTATGGACTTAAACATGAAGACGCTGTGTGTACAAAGATTTGTAAGAATCAGCAAATATAACGCATCTTTTGTTATTTCCTCAAACCTCTGTGCAAATCGTGGTCAGCATTTGCACAGCAGTTTGGCATACATTTGCTTAGTGCACAGCAGAATGCAAAGCTTTGTCCCTTTGGAGCTTAAAGCAAGGTGTGGCACTACTTAACAAATTTGTTTGACATTGCAAAAAGCAGCATACCAGTAGAGGTTATTATTATTTTTTTCGATAGCGTTATGATTAGGTTTTAAATGACCGTTACCTCCGCTTTAGGAAGTGTAGATTAAACCAGTTTAAGTGACATTTCAGTGTGTGTAGTCGCAGGATATAATATTTGAACAGCAGTGATGATAAAACAACAAAGAGAAACCAATATATAAGAGGGTGAGTCAAAAATTATTCTCACTCTTGCTCTAGAAGTTATTTTAGAAAAGACAAATATGTACAAATACGTTTTTTGTCCATCTGTTACCAAGCTTTTGCATCGTATTCCATCATTAAAATGTTTTAGGCTGAGCAGCTACGAACGCATCGCTGTGAGTCTTCGTCCTTGTATAGCTTCTTTTAGGGGATAAAACAGGTAAAAGTCTGATGAAGCAAGATCAGGACTATAGGGAGGATGCCTTAACACATCAAAACAAAGTTTTGCAGAGTGTGGGCAGATGTGTGCAGACGTGCATAGTCATGCACGATCACAACGCCGTTGGATAGCAGTCCTCTGAGTTTAATCCAAAGTTTTGATTTCAGCTTTTCAATAAGCATCTCAGTGTAACGTGACAGTTGAAGAAGTGTACAGTACACAGTCAGTTTATACAGTGCACATACAGTAGGTGCTTACAATATGCGTTCTCTTTCCTTTCCTGTGATCCAGTACCCTTTCCTGTTTGGATTGAGCGTGGCCGTATGCTGGAGTTTCCTGGTATGCATAAGCCGAATCTACATGGGAATGCATTCTGTCTTGGTGAGTAAAGCTTTTTAATAAAATTTTTATTTTATTAAATACCACAGGAGTAACATAAGGTTTCGTATGCTAATATCTTTATATAGTGACTCGACTATTTTAACAATGTCTTCCTTCCTGGATCAAAGAGCAGTATAGTGATCAGTCATCCATAAACGTTTGTCCCCCCCGCCCCCCTCTCTCTCTCTCTCTCTCTCTCTCTGAGTGTTATTCGCTTATTCAGTACAATCTTTATTATCTTTTGAACGCATGATCCATTTCAGCAACGGCCAAGACATAAAGAAGAAAAAAAACATTGAAGTATAACGTGATTTTATAGTGAACCATGATGCAGCTGCAGTCAAAAGCTGACTCATAACACTCGTTATCTCGTCCACCTCCGCAGTCCAGACCCCTTGGGATGGATATGGATGCTCACGAGTTAAAGCCGTAGATCAGTGAGTCATCATGGCTGACTCATCGTAGCATCTGCTACGCTCAGTTAATCACGGGGTGCTGGTTTTGCTAGCGGTTATTAGTTCTTCCACCGATCCTCTCAGATTGGGCGCTCGCCCTCCCGGGAGGACAATCAGCGCTTTTTGGCTGTCTCTGATTCAATCTGATAGCTGGTAATAGACAGTGCTGAATTTTGTTCACAAAATCTGATGCCTGAAATGAGAAACTCCTATCATCATCTGACATTCCCTACACTGTGTTTAAATATAAACATCTAAATAGAGTCTATTTATTTCTGTGTAGTCTATAGTAACCTCACGCATGCATACACTGCAGTATTTCTTATGCAAAAGCAATGCACTCTAGAATGAATATCAGGCATATGAGGAAATAAAACAGCTTTTGTTAGACCCTGTTACTGTCCTGTAGTTCTGCGTATTACATCATCTGTATTATTTTGTGCTATATAAGTGTGTGTGAAATTTGCTACACCTCCCTCTTCACATAGGTGTTTTTATTTATTTATTTATTTATTTATTTTAAACCTTGCATGCTCCTGGTTGTGGCTGTCTGTCTCATTTCTCACGGAGTAAGCAGATTCTGGCTGATTACTACCCTGCCTTCTACACGCTCTTACGACCGTGATCATATCTCTTGAAGCTCATTGCCGCCAGGTCATGAAGGTCTGCTATGTCACGTGTTAAAAATGATCCTGTAATTTGCTCCTAACCTTGAACACACCTCCTGTCAGATCAGATAGCGGGGTGAAGAACAGGCAAGCCACACACTTCACACCCGATGGCTGCATAACAGTACAGAACCGGCCGGAGCTCGCAGTTTACTTGACGCCACTGTTGTAAAAGTTGTGAAATTGTAAAGCAGAAAGATGTATAAGGGAAAGTGAGATAGAGGAGCTTTATTAGAAGGTTTCAGTGTTCATATTATTTTGTTAGTGGATAATAAATGCTGTGAAGAGGGTAATTTTTTGAAAGTATGAAAGTCTTGCCAGGTGATAACACCGAGTGGCATACCCTCAGAACATGTGACTTTAATATGGAGCTATAATCTTTCACCCTGTTTCAGTGACGTTTACATTATACGTCATCAGTGTTTGCATTATGAACAAGATGTATTACTTACCCAACAAGGAGAATACATTATACAGAAGTGGAGAGAACAAGGAGAGATGACAGAAGTGTGACTTCTGTGTGTTTTTTTATTTTATTTTTTATTTGGAATCGAAAAGTTTAAACTTTTCTATTTACTTCTCAGAGAAACATAGCATCAGTAGAACCTTACTGCATGATTTGAAAGTGTGTGTGTGATCATTTGGTCCAATATTATTAGTGTTGTGTGTAACGCGTTTGAGTACTTGGATTACTTTTTTGATGTAACGAGTAATCTAACGCGTTAGGTCCGCCATTTAAGTATTCAATTCTTTAGTTACTTTTTCAAACATGTAATTTGTTTTTCAGACAATTTATGTAATCGGTTATTCCTGCTGTTATACCCCCATCTCACCTATGTGATTTGACTATGTGAGGAGCGACACGCAGAAAAATGGAAACCTAATCAAAACTCACGGTGAATCATGATGAACCATACTTATGGCCACCGCGTGATTAGGGGTATTAGTGGTTAACAGATTATGGGCCAAACTTCACTGAGTGATGATGGTTGAATAATTATAAAGGTCTTGACTAAAACAACATGCATGAGGAATCACAAAGGAGTTTTCATTTTCTGCAATGGAAAAGTACTCGAACTAGTTACTTTTATCAGAAAATAACGCTGTCATATAACTGATTGTAACTTTTTAAAGACAGTAATTTTGTAATGTAATTAGTTACTTTAAAAAGTAACGTCCCCAAACACTGTTGGTTAGCACTGTCGCCTTGCACCTCTAGAGTCGAGGGTTTGATTCCAGTTTGAATGTTCTCCGCGGGGTTGGTGGGTTCTCTCCGGGTCTTCCGTTTTTTTACCACAGTTCAAAGACATGCAGATTAGGCTAATTGGCGTTACCAAATTGCCTGTAGTGTGTGAATGAGCATGTGAGTGTGTGTGTGTGTATATATGGCACCCTGTTCAGGGTATACCCCACCTCGTGCCCTAGGTCTCCTGGGATAGGCTCCAGGCCCCCCTCAACCCTGTAAACAGGATAAAGTGTATAATGTAGTGGTGATTATTTTACATTTATATACAATATTACATATCACATACACCTTTATCCAGAGCATGGTGTTGATGAAGAATTTTTTTTTTTTTTTGCGTCAGTGAGATCTCAGGATCAGAGGTGGAAAGTAGCGAATTACATTTACTCGCGTTACTGTAATTGAGTAGTTTATTTTGTGTACTTCTACTTTTTAAATTAGTTTTTAAAATATGTAATTTTACTTTTACTTAAGTATGTTTTGTTTGAAGTATTGTACTTCACTACATTTTAAATCATATTCGCTACTGAGTAAAAAATAAATGAATGAAAATGAAAAATAATAAAATAATAAAAATAATACAATTGCACCCCGGAAACCACTGCACAGTACTTTTACTTGAGTACTTTTATTTGAGTACAAAATTTTATTACTCTTTCCACCTCTGCTCAGGATATAATGTATTGGTCAACCCATATAGTTTACTTTCTGAGCCACAGGTTTTAGTCCTCCTGTCTAATATCATCACCATCTGCCACTGAAAAGCGGATATGTGCGAAATGGTGAAATGAACCACTTGAAGAGGAAGTCCAAATTGCTATGTGAGGGTGAAAACAGGAAGCTGGTACAACAGGCACATAATTACACCACAGGAAGTGTCCAGAATGATGTATATTCCGTACTTGTTTCCAGCACTGACTGTAGAGTCACTGACTCATTAACTACTCGTATAAAACAAAAACCTGATGGCTGTTGAAATTTGCTTTATTAACTACAATCGCAAAGCCTGCCTCTGTTTCGTAACAGTTTTGTTTCACTGGTTGTCAAAAAAACTATTTTGCAGTGGTGTAAGAACAGCTGTTTGGGGAACTTCTTGTTTATACATCAGCATGTGAAAGTGCTGTTAAAGGATAGGATTAAAACACAAAGGCACAAAACGGTGTTTCCTTGTTTTTGAAAATCTGACGTAAGCTTTTTTTAAAATCGCTCCCTCATTGGCTGTGTACACGGTTATAGAGAACTATAGATGGAAGCGATAAACGGGCAAAGTCTGCTGAATTCATACAACACTATGAGGGGGAAAAAAATGACGTTATATTCTGTTACATAAATGAGCTAAACCCACAAAAATACTGAAACCACAAAAATGTTGCAGTTGTAAATCTGCCAGTCCTTAGTGCCATAGTGCCTTTAATATTTATATACAGTACCAGTCAAAAGTTTGGATATGTTCAAATTCATTTTTTTGCGATTTTTTTTTTTTTTTTTTTTTTTTTCTTTCTTTTTTTTCTTTCTACATTCTAGAACAATACCGGAAGGTCAGCCTTTCTGGAATAGTATTGCAAGAACAGTATTTAAGTACATTTGCATAACCCATCAAGCACCATGATGAAACTGGCTCTTATGAAGACCTTTCGTGGAAAACAAGACCAAACTTACCTCTGCTGCAGAAATACATCACCAATTAACAGCACCTCAGATTAGAGCCGTTATGAAGGCTTTACAGACTATAAATAGCAGACACGACTCAATATCAACTGTTCAAAGGAGATTTATGCATGTTTTGAATGCCTACAGCAATGTAGAAAGAAAGAAAACTCAGGAAAGACCATGGAATTAGAAGGTTGTCCAAACCTTTGACTGGTAGTGTATATGTACTCATGGACACAAGAAATGCCGCACATGTATATTTCTTACAATTTTTAAAAACACAAATCTGTGTATCCATCAGCACAAGAAATTAAAAATGTAGACGACATTGACAATGAGAGTTAGCAATGCCTAATTATTCAGACCCCCTGCATGTCCAGCAAGTGCAGCTGCGTCCAAACGTTGTTGAATATTTCGACAAAGTTACACATGATACTTTATTTCGATAAAGTATCATGTGTAACCCTGGAATACCATTTCTCAAATGACACTATTGATTTAGTTTTAGTGTTGTCACTCTTGAGCTTTCAGACCTGGAGCGATCAGCAGTGGAACTCATTGTTCGCTATCTGTTCCATAGCCTGCAAATGTTTTTTACTGGCAACTCTCTGGTGAAAGACTGTGGCTGACCTGCTCTGATTTATGGGAGCTTTTTGTATGCTTGGTGATGTGTTTTTAGGTTGCAGAGTAACATGAACTTAATGCAGGTTCTTTTTCTTTTTCTTTCAGCTGCTCTCGTTAGGGGTCACCACAGCGGACTATTTGCCTCCGTCTAACTCTGTCTACTTCATCATCTCTTGTCACTCCAATCTCCCGCATGTCCTCCCTAACCACATTCATAAACCTCCTCTTGGGCCTTCCTCTTTTCCTCCTGCCTGGCAGATCCATCTCTAACATTCTCCCGATATACCCCTCATTCCTCCTCTGCACATGTCCAAACCATCTTAATCTGGCTTCTCTGACTTTGTCCCCAAACCATCCTACCTGCATTGTCCCTCTAATATACTCATTCCTAATCCTGTCCATTCTTGTCACTCTCAAAGCATTTAACTTAATGCACGTTAAGTTTAATTAACATAGTTTAGTTTATTTATATAGCACATTTAAAAAACAACCATGGTTGACCAAAGTGCTTCACAATCACTAAAAAGATTATCACACACAATCAATACATTAAAAGTTGTCAAAATGTCTCAAAAACTCAACTCAAGAAATAAAAGCCAAAGAATATAAGTGTGTCTTAAGTAATGACTTAAAAATTTCAACACTCTGAGCAGACTTTGTGAGCAGGTAAATCGTTCCACAACTTCGGTCCCACCACTGGAAAAAGCTCGCTCATCTTTTATATTTTAATCTGGCTCTCGGAACATCCAGGAGCAACTGATTAGACGACCTCAGGGAGTGCGAATAAACAAGAACATGACTACAACAGCATCGAGTTTTTACCTGTGATTAAAAACAGTTAGCTAGCAGTCTGTCTGTTCTGGAAAATAATCCAGATAAATCATGATTGTTGTACAGTGGAACCTCGGATTGCGAGTAACGCGGTTTGAGAGTGTTCTGCAAGACAAGCAAAGATTTTTAATAAATTTTGACTTGAAAAACGAGCAAGTGCTTCTTGTTCTGATGCCGAGCGTCACGTAATCACAACTGAGCCAATGCACAGGGGTGTCTGTGAGCTCACGCAAGCGGAAGGAACGGATAGCGCTATCCTCTGAGTGTGTTACGCCGCCCCCAATGGTGCGCGAGTGAGCAGTTCGAAAAGATGCAGTCGGCTGCCTTCCCGACTGATTGGCAGTAGTAGCCTTAATGTGGGAGCCCCCTAGTCACGGGGAGGAATTGGACACAACTAAATTAGGGAGAAAATCAGGGGAAAAAAAAAAAAACATGATTTTTTTTTGTTGTTTTTTTTTGTACATGATCTGGAACTGGTGAATTATGTTTTCGGGATATTTTGCACCAAAGATACAATGCACCAAGAGCAGCCAACATACATGGAACAAGGTGAAGAAGAGTATTAAGGCCAGATTAAAATAATATAAAAAAAAAAAAAACCTATAATGCACTGTTTGCCATAGTGCAAACAGTGCAGATTCAGTTGGGAATCTGAAAATAAGCTGCACATTGTGGTGCATTAATGAGTTAAAAAAACTGATGAGAAATATACCGTTTCTATGTACGTGCACATGATGATTGTATTATCAGTTACGTCATCTACTATAACTTTGTCATGAAATCACTAGAGGGTTGTAACAGTCAAGAGTCTTTTTCAGAGATGACGAATGCTCTCAGCAGATGATTTCATCTTTATAGACTATGCTTTTTTCTTTTTTTTTTTTATCAGTGTAATATTTTGAACATTATGTGCCAGTTTCATGATGATGTTTAGTGGTGGATTTTCCATGAAAAAAAAACACTTTCTTCTCGTTAAATTAATCTCTGTGCTTATGCCTTTCAGGAGGTGATCACAGGCTTCCTGTACAGCTTGCTGATACTGGCTGGCTTTCTCCCCGTGTTGGACGACATCGATGCATTCTACTTATCAAGCAGCGCGGCTCCTGCGCTAATTCTGCTGCTACATGTGGGTCTGGCCATCCTGGCCTTCTCTCTGGATTCGTGGAGTACGTCCCGGGGTGACACCGCCCAGGCTTTAGCTACAGGTGCAGGAGGTGCGCTGGCAAGCCACCTCAACCAGCAGCTGAATCTGCAGCCTGACCCGGCTGCCTCCTTGCTTCCCCTGAAGATGCCCTCCATCACCGGTGCACTGCTGGGACGCACTCTTCTGCGTTTGCTGATCGGCGTGGCGGTCCTGCTGGCTGTGCGTGCGATCATGAAGGCCATCGCCATTCCACTAGCCTGCTATTTATTCGGGGTACCCTCTGACGATGTACGCAAGGCGCGTCAAAACCCTCAAGTCGAAATTACTTACCGCTTCGTTGTTTACGGAACGGTGGCCTTTTGCTGCGTCTTCCTTGTGCCGCTATTCTTCCTCTGTCTGAACCTGTCGTGAAGAGACTATTGCGCGTCTGTCTTAGCTAGTAACATAGTATTAGTTTTAAGTCTCTGGGAACACTCAGATAAAAGTTTTCCAGAACACTTCCATTTTGGGTTTAGGCTGTCTACCAACGAAACCACTAAACTCTATCAAGTAATTGTTTCTTTATTTTTGTTTGATTTTACTGTCACTTATTAATGTTATTAATTTGTTTTTAATCTTTAACAAACCAAAGTGTCATTGATTTTTCCAGAGCACGGAGGATAAATATTAGACCAGGCAGCTTTTTTTGCACAAATCTATAAGAAAAAATTATGTGTTGCTCAACATCAGTAATCAAATAATTTAAAAAAATCAAAGTGAAATGTACAGATATGCATTAATGACTGTTAAAAACAATTTATCGATTCATCAAAATTCAAAGATTCAATGAGTGTAGCCCATTTGTTGCGATGCAAAATATATATATATATATATTTTTTCACCTATCCAGCCACATAGTAATTAAAGAAAGTAAAAATTCTTCCACAAGCCAGGACAAATGGGTGGAGCTAAAAAATTTGCCTACCAAAATGCAATCATATAGAGTTGCCTGGTTACTTATGTGCCTGGTAGCATCATCCAACATGCACTAGTTCCAAACACGGATTTGTTGCTGAGCTCCACTGTTTGGTTGTAAAATGCCAAAGAGCACCAGACGGCGTACAGTCAGGAATTGCGAAACTACACGGCCTTCGGTACGGGTGTGGTGTAGCTAGGACATAGTTGTGCTGTCTGTGTCTCAGAGGTGAACAAAAGCTTATTCTGCAGAACAAAACATCATATTTGGGAGCATGTCTGCATTGTCATGCGAGGATCCTGTTTGTCTTACCTCCACCCGTCTCCCACACAGCCTTCCTACTGTACCTACACCCATCCTGCACCATTGTGTTCTAGAGTGGATTGGCTCCTTTCCCACCAGATCAAGCCGGTGCACACTGACAAGCTCTGCCTGCTCGTGTTAAACTTGTATATACAAACCCACTCCTGACTGGTTTTTCCTTTTTAGGCCTTTCTTTGTCTCTTAATACTTTATCCTGAAGCATGTTCCTTTTTTTCTTCAGAGTTGCTAAGTGCAAAGTTGTTTGAAGAATGCTGTTTCATACTAGTTTTATGCTGTCATACTAGATGGTGCAGTGTCTTAATTTTCCTCTTTGTTTTGGTTATTGTGCATTTCATGTTAAATAAGTTGGCATTAAGAGAACCAGGGGAAGATGGGACGTTTCTTCATTCTGTTTGCATAAATTCACATGCAGCCAATCTAAATCTGGCCTTTCATCCTTCAGTCTCGTGGACTCACGGACAGCCTCACAGATCATGTCAGGTCTGATAAGAATGGAACTTCAGCTTAAGACATTTCCATGGATAATTTCTTTTTATATATTAACATATAACATGTTCCCCATTAATCTTAATACAGGTAACAAAATACAGTATCATTAGGCTTGTTTGTGTTTTAAATAAAATTTTTGTGACATTTCAAA
Organism: Clarias platycephalus; assembly: GCA_030068275.1. Taxonomy (NCBI): domain Eukaryota; kingdom Metazoa; phylum Chordata; class Actinopteri; order Siluriformes; family Clariidae; genus Clarias; species Clarias platycephalus. The sequence goes on along the minus strand of JAQQZT010000020.1, from coordinate 5,957,008 downwards.
ATACATGAGTTTTAGTGTAATCCTGCATACTCTGTGGCTGTGCATGTATCTTGAAACAATCCATTAATCCATTAAAATAAGTACAAGGGTGAGTCAAAAATTATGCACACTCCATTTATATTAAAACTTGTCTTATCAGTGCTTTCTGTTTAAGGCTACTGTCTCCCCAGTCACTGCTGTGCAGGTGTGAACGCTACATCAGTTCATTTGCGGTGTGAGCTAAAATGAATGTCCCACTTGTGATTTGCATAAAAGAAAAGAAGCGTGCGGTGAGGGTGTACCTGGTGCCGTTATTTAGACTTTGTACGCAGTATAGAGGTATATAAGGAAAAAGTTTCTTAAACAGAATCATTACTGGTGATGAGACATGGATTCATTACTACAAGCCTGAGAGTAAGCCACTGAGTATGAAACGGAAACATCCTCAATCACTGACCAACAGTGCTCGTTACAGTGAGATGCTTATTGAAGTGCTGAAGCCTAAACTTTGGATTAAACGCAGAGGACGGCTGCTCAAGGGCATTGTAATCTTGCCTGACGATGCACATCAACACTCAGTCTGCCCACAGACACTCTGCAAAAATGTGGGTTTGAGGTGTTAAAGCGTCCTCCCTGTAGTTCTGATCTTGCTTCATCAGACTTTCACCTGTTTGGTCCTCAGAAAATATTCACTTATGATGAAGAAGCAAAGACAGTGGTGAATATGTGGCTCGTGGCTCAGCCTAAAATTATTTTGTGAAAGTTTTCACAGATGGACAAAGTGTATTGAAAAGCAAGGAGTTTATGAGGAAAAATTACCTATTTGCCTTTTCTAAAAATGTATTTAAATAAATTCTACAGATGGAGTGAGGAAAAATTTTTGACTTACCCTCGTATATGGCACATGAATTTTGTATTACTTGCATTAAACTCACATCTTCATCAGTTTTTCTGGCATGTATCATCTTAGCCTTAGTCTGCACTGTCCCTCTAACAGCCCAGGAAAAGACAAAGAGACTGGAGATTTAGATTTAAGCTGTAGATGAGAATTGATTAAAAACCACAAAATGCATCATACTTGAATGACATTATACTGAAAATATTTTTATGTACTTTTTTTTTTTTTTTGTGTAATTTTAATTACATTGCTTTAATTATACACCTCCATGTCAAGGTATTTCGTTCCCTATTCATCTGCAAAATATAATGAACTATTGGAACTCCATTAGTAATGTATTCAGGTGAAGTGGTCAGTATTTGTCTTAAATTGCATTATGTCGTGGAAAACTTTTTATATAAGTCAGTTTGTACTGTATGTATGTGATGGAAATGTAAAGAGATTATGTCAAGTCGTTATGAAGACAGATTCAAGTGTCTGATATGGAGCACACCTTACACCACACACCTTATTGTAGTAAATAGCAACAATTTCATTTTATTTGTTAAGTCTACGGTCCAAGACTTGTGTATGGACTACACCATCATGTGCTTGTGCTATACAGAAGCCATAACCAATGTTTGGTAATTAAGAGATAATGTACCACCTGTGATATGCACTGCTGTGGATTTGGACACAAAAATGTGTAATTTGCATTCAAAGCTGTTATTAGACACTCATTGTGTTTTAAATTATGTAGCTGAAATAAATATGTAAATTAGGCCACAATAAAAATACAATTTTACCATCTGTATGTGTATTATTGTGTGTACATTGCTGTGTCAAACCTCAGTGGTAAATGTGTGATGTGACTGGCAATTTTATAATGAAATACTGATTTAAGGTAAAAAAAAAAATGTTTATTTCTACTAATTTGTACAATAACTATATCATAATAATATCATACAAAAACTGTTAAAACATGCCTCCTGTCACTTACTTAGGGTGAAGGACCAGCTATACACTTCCACTCCTGAAACAACAAACTTTTTCTTACTTGTAGGCCAGTTACTTGCAGTGCCCAGTGCTTAAATTGAGATCTAAGAAGACATGGTTTGCCCAGATAGGAGTGGAAGAACTTGAGTGTCCTGCAAAGAGCCCTAACCCTAATCCCATTAAGCATATTTGAGATCACCTGGAATGCTGACTGGACCCAGGTCTCCTCAGACATCATCAGTGCCTCATCTCACTCATGCTCTTATGGCTGAATGAACACAAATCCCTGCAGTGGAGATTATTCTCCCAGCAAAGGAGGACTAACTTTGGAATGGTTTGTTCTACAAATTTAGAAACATATAAATCTAATGGATGATGATGACTTCTGGTGACTTGTGACTGCAGTCGCTCAGTAGTTCAGGACTGAGATTCCTATAAACAGTTTTGAACCAGAGCCTCCAGTAACAAAAGTATTAACTTAAACACCTTTGCTGTTGTACTGAACTTCCAGCATCCAACTCTTCCAGAGTTCCCTTTTGAGTCTGTTTCCTCTCAAGGTTTCTTCCTATTTCCATCTCAGGGGGGTTTTCTATGCCACCATCATCAGCCTTGCTCATCAGGGACAAATCTGATAATTATAATTTATATATCCTCACACTTTTTAAACAAATTTCCATATTTTCTTTTGATTGCTATGTGACGATGACCATGGTTAAAAGTGCTATATAAATAAAACAGAATTAAATTGAATGATGATGATGATAAAAAATAAATAAAAATAATAATAATAGAAATAACAACGCCACCTTGTGGTGATGTTATAATTTTTTGTTCCAATAATCATTTTATTTTTGAACAAATAAATAATATTTGCTTATCTTCCTCAGTACCACCCCAGCTTAGTGTTTGCCTAAACATTATATTGACACTATTTCTTCAAGATGAACAAAAATGCTGCAAAAAAGGTTCATTAAACAATATAATGCGTTTTTATGATTTCATTTAATTTGTATACTTTTCTGCGAAGAATTGGCATCCTGTCATGGGTGTACCCCGCATCGTGCCCTAAGCCTCCTGGGATAGGCTCCAGGCCCCCCTGCCACCCTGAATACAGGATAAAGGGGTATAGACGATGAATGAGTGAGTGAGTGAGTGAGTGAGTGAGTGTATACTTTTTATTTGGTTTCTTTTCTATCAATTAATAATTAATTTTTTTATTGTGTTTTATATGTTTGTGCTTCTATCTATCTATCTATCTATCTATCTATCTATCTATCTATCTATCTATCTATCTATCTATCTATCTATCTATCTCACTCACTCATCATCTATACCATTTTATCTTGTATTCAGAGTTGCGTTGTCCCTGGAGCCTATCCCAGGAGGCTTAGGGCACGAGACGGGATACACCCTGGACAGGATGCCAATCCATTGAAGGGCACACACATACACACAAACACTACGGGCAATTTGGGAACGGCAGTTAGCCTAATCTGCAGGTCTTTGGACTGTGGGAGGAAACCGGAGTACCCGGATGAAACCCACCAAGCACTGGGAGAACATGCAAACTCCATGCACACAGAGACGGGAATGGATCCAGACTGGGAGCAGTGCTGACCACTACACCACCGTGCGGTCTGTACTAGGTATATGTGTGTGTTTGAATGTTTCTAACATTCCTCCGCATCCTAGTATTTTATTTTATTTATATACTCCCCCCCCCCCCCCATTTCCCATTTCTTAATGAGTAAATTATTAATTAATAATTTATACATAGCCCCTGGCATTTGCTAATTAAAAAAATATATATATTAATTGTTGTAATTCTTAAAAATAAATGTATAATATCAGTATTATTATTATAAATCTCCTCAGCTTTTTGACATTCCTCTGCATCCGGGTATTTCTGCTCCGCTCTGCTTCGTTTAGACACACACATACATCCTAACATGATGACTCTCCTACGTCAGGGATATTTTACCTTTAGGGGCGTGTCTGTCCAGGAACAAAAAGATTGGCAGTTTTTTAGACCAATCACTGAACTAATATTTTCTAACCTAACCAATCATATCGTTAGGTTTTCAGTTTATTAAAAAAAAAAAAAAAAAAAAATCAAGTTTGTTGCCGTGTTCTGTTTTGAAGCAGGGGGAAAAAAAACTTCGAACGGTAGCTTGTTAGCATTTTGGTTTGTAAACCAATATCTGTTACAAGAAAATTGTGACCGTTAGTAATAATAATAATTATTATTATTATTAGAAGCGTATACCGGCTATAACGTTGGAACAGTGGGAGATGTAGCCGGTTAGTTTATTCCGTTGACGTTAGCTCGCGCAGGGAGGACCGCTGCCGAATGTCGCTGGGACGGTAGCGGAGGGATTAGCTTATACAAGCGGGCTAGCTTTCTCGCTAGCTATGCTGAGACACGCTCTGGTTGACTGGTAGCTAGCTGCTCAATTAGCGCAAACCCTGGCGCTTTACCTCTTAATCACAGCATCTGCACGGCGGTTATCGCGTGTGTGCTCCGTGGATATTTAATAGTATCTTATTATTTTTTTTAAATAGCGTGCTAGTCCTGTAAGGTGAAGCTAGTAGTGCATTCACGGCACAGCAGCGCTAGCAACAGCACCATTGACACGCTTCTGGTATCTACAGCCAGCAGGATTGAAAAAAAAAGCTCACTGAGGTAAATATGGATCTTTTAAATCTCTAACGTTGTTTGATTGAGATTTAACATACAATGTGATAATGTGTACTGGCTAACCTGGCTGTCTAGCGAGCCTTCCAGTCATAACTCTGAATCGGGTGTCATTCTGAAGCAAGCAGCAAATTCATCCCAGTCTGTACAGAGCTGTCACACTGAGCTCAGTATTTTCACCAAAGAGCTAAAAATGACTTCAGTCTTTAAACTAGTAAAAAAAAAAACTGAATGACTTGGTGTAAAGAGCATTCCGTGGAGCTGGGATTTGCATACCACCTTACAGTATGTCGCACAAAAGGACTCAAAAAGCTGCTTTGGTGATTTTGGAGTGTACCGTAATGCAGTGTAATAATTTTAGTTCCGGTCACAAACTGTAGAAAGCATATAGAGTTTGTGTAAAATGCTCAGAATACTGTCCTGCACCTTATCTGATGTGGTGCAGGTCGTGGACCTGTTGAGGAATTTAAACAGAGAGACCTAATCTTACTCAGTATAAAGTTTTTTTTTTTTTTTTTTTTGAGGTGAAATTCGGACTGGAATGATGTGAACTGATGTTTTATCAATAACAGAGAGATTCATGGTCATTGTATTAGTTATAGAATTTGCACATGATAAGGTAATAGTAAGGAAAGTGGTTTGTTTAAAGTCGATTTTTCAGCAAGATGACAAAACATTGCTTTTAAAAACATTTACCTTTTAAAAGTTGTTCCATAAAGTTAAACAATTATGCTGAACTGGTTGCATATTATTATTATTATTATTGCAGCTGATATGTTTTCACAGGGGTGAGAGGTTTTTTTTTTTTTGCTTTCTTTTTTTGTTTTAGTGTTCATCACATGAGAAATTTGCATCACCTTTAAACCACCAAGTCTGTTCATGCACATTGTCATTTTGCTTCTACCTTTCTAATGTGATGCATTTTAACCTGATAGTAGTCAGTACATTTGATTTGTAAGGCTGTGACTAATGATTAATTTGATAATTGGGTAATGCATTTCTTTTTGGGAACTGTAATTGATTAAAATCATAAATAACAAAAATCTTTGTCCAAATATTTTCTTAATCGTCAATCGCTACTACAGCACTTTTAACATTTTAAATGAATGACTAACTCTAATACAATGTTATTGATCTTTATGAGATTGTTTTTTGCGTCATGAGGATATTATCTGTGTTTGTCAAAACAAATGAACATTAGGTTACTGGTTTTCCAAATTTTAACCATGTTTTTCCTGTATTTCTACCGCAGTTAAGAGCATTCATATTTTATGGCTGTCTCATAAGCCTCATTTAAACAGGCCTCCTGGGGGAAAATTTCCTATTTTACAGATGCCACACTGTGATTTTCTTTTTCCCTTGATCGGCCTGGTCAGTAATTTTCTCTGTTTTCATCTGAAAACATTAAAGGCCAAGTTACGTGCAGTTTCCGCTCAAACTTAACAGTCTTTTGATAATTTTAGTCCCATCCGGACATTTCTTTGCAGATGTCACCTCACGTTGGAAAAATCAATGACACTCTGCCAGATATTAAACACTGCCTGAATCATGAAATAAAAAAATGGACCATATACTGGGTCTGGGAGGTTAAACCTCACCTTGTCTACAGCTCTCTTCTTGGGAAAGCATTTTCAGGAGAAGGAAAAAAATAAAAAATTAAAGTCTGTTTCTGGATTTTTCAAGTTGGTCTCAAAACAATATTAATGTCCACAAGTGTACATGAAAACAAGTCATTATAACATTCTCCACACTGACAAGTTTTTTCTTCCGTGAAATTTAACTATACTGGAAAATAAAGAATAAAATACATGGCTAATGCCCTGTGCAGAAATTATCTAAGATGTATTAGCTTCTTTTTGTTGTTGGACATGAGCTTTCTACTGAGCTGCGGTGGAGGGATATACGCTGTAGTAGTCGCATGTAGGTTTTCTTATCCTTGATTTTTAATTACGCCGTACAGAGAAAATTAGAAACGCAGTATAAACTATTAGAAATGTCAGATACTGAAGTTGAGGACAAATCTGCAGTGCTTGGTGAAACAGAATACTGTAACGACCAAGATTATTATTTTTTTTATGAAAAGACCCAAACAACAAACAGTGATGGTCTGACCATGCATATAAGGGCAAAGAAATATTAACCTAAATGCATAATCAGTATGGCAGTTTTTTATATTTATCATAGTATGCCTCTGCAAGGTATCTTGCCATTTCTATGAAGCTGAGTCAGAGAATGTGCAGTTACATGGCTGAAGGCTAGGTAAACTGCTGACTGTAATCACTTTTTTATTTTATTATTTTTTTAAAGAAACATGATCTTACATGTACATAATTTTAGTTTGGTTAATTGATTAAAAAGAAACAATACAGTCATGTGTTTATTTGAATTTTGATGGCACAGCCCTGCACTTCATAATTCTAATGGTGTGATCATGGGCTTCACATGCCTGTAACTTGCATGTGTCATTTTCAAGTTGTTGGTTTGTATAATTAATGACATTTGGCCAAAATAGCTCAAGATATGTAGAATATAGAGCAAGAAAAATAGCTGAATATGACCATAACCGTGTGGTAGTTAATTGTGATTAATAAGCATGGTTCTAAAATAAATCATAAATAAATAACAACATAAAATATATCCCACATTGCCACAAACAAGTGATTAGGAATCAAAAATTTTAAGGCATGAAAACATAAGTTAGATCATGAGCCCATCGGCATAGTTCAATGTAAGGCATTGTGTACTGTTTCTTTCTGTGCTTTGCCTTTTTTCATCAAATGTGTTTTATTTTTTTTTAATGAAATTTAGTCAGTGGGAATATGTGAAGCCATTGTTGTGCCAAATGTATTGTATTAAATCTTGTAGTAGAATGTTTACTATTTGTTTCTCCTGAAAAAAAAAAAAAGATTAACTGTACATTGGGCAACTTTAATTTAGAAAGACAAGTCTTCTGCCCTTTAGCCACCGCCACATTCTCACATTTAGCACAGCAACAAATTGTGCTAGTTTACCCAGCATGTCAGTGAAAGAGTGAGTGCCCGGTAACAGATATTGGCACCCTGGAACTGCAGCTTGGTGTCTGTGTGATTTCATTCTGTTTTATAACTAGCTTTTGCTTCATATATTTAATTAGATTTATAGTATTAATTACACTGACGGTTCTTAAGATGATCGCAGATCAGTGTGGAAACCTGAGGCATTGTCCACATTGCCTCATTTTCAAAAATGTAGTATTCAAAGCTAACACTTGAAAACATGATACTTCTCACGAAGCCTGCCAGCTGATTAGGTGGCAATAGTTCTTCATACTAGCTGTGAATGTCTGCAATTATATTTGTAGTTTTGAGGAGTGACATGCATTTAGTAATTTTATTGTCCTTTAAGGCATGTAACAAATAAAGCAACCTGATCCAAAACCTGTTTTCATGTGGCCAGAAGGCAGAGAAAATACATGTGTTTTTGTAAGTGACATTATACACTGGCCTGAATGACTGCACTACCAGCTCCAAAGCATCCACCGAAGGCCTGAGAAAAATGTTAAATGTACATTACTTTAGTTTAAATTGCTCTTCACTCACTGTTAACTGGTTTAAATTCTGCAATTATACACCCATTTGCTCAAAAACTAGCAACTTTTTAAAATTAATTTATTTATTTTTTTACACTAGTTCATGTGGATCATCATCAGAATTGCACTCTTGGCTTTTGTGAAACTGTTCCTTTAACTATTCATAGCAGTAAATTCTTTACTCGTTGGACTCTTTGGACATTTAATGATCATTATCACCAAACCTACATTCAGTTATATTACTAGTGTTGTATATTTGAATTGTATAATCATGTCAAGTTGGTTGTTTTACTTTTAACCTAGAAGAATGGCTTTTTTTGGCTCATGTTTGTCTTGCTACTTTCACACTAATGTGAAAATAATTCTTAATGCTTTTAGAACCATCTTTTCAAGTCAAAATGTAATATATCTGTGCCATCAGGGAAGAGACAAAATATGTTGATAGAATTCCCAGGTCATCAGCCGAGACCTGACTAACTGAAGCAACCCCAGATCAGTGGGCACTATGCATGATGGGTGCATCACTTCATGCTTTTTCCTTCGTACCCTGACTCACCCATTGCATTGGATTAGGATCAATCAGGACTCATCAGACCCTGTGTGTGTGTAAATTACTCTTACTTTCACATTAAACATATCAGTTAAATTTCTCTCTTCTATCTTATCCTGATTTTCATTTAGTATCAAATGGGTACAGAGAACTCTGTACAGATGTTGACTCTGTATAGTTAAACTTCCCTGGTTGAGGTTTTATCTGAAGTCTATTTTTTATGACTGATTTAATGGCAAGTGTATGCTGTATACGATTGTGTAGTGCATAAAACAGTAAATTGAATGCAGAATTTGGAGGTTGATGCTGATCAGTGAGTAGAAGAAATGGGTTGATGGTATTATTTCTGCTCTTTTGGTCCTCATTTAATATTTATGACTTTGACTCTTTGACATAAAATTCTGAAAGGTAATTAACAGTGTGTTTTTATTAGTTGTAGAATAAACTATCAAATACCCTAGGGAACAGACCTGCATTTAATGTTTGGTGCTCCAACTAGCATTGTTATCCGTAGATAGAAAAGCCTGCTTGCTATGGTAGTACACATATTTTAGGACAAGTAGACCTAGAGTATTGTGCAAAAGACTAGATTTTTAAGCTAACTATTAAGCACAGTAAACAGTGATTCATGAAAGAAAGTCTATTTGTTGTGACCACTCTTTGAGGACCCATTATTATCAGGTAGACTTTGTGCAGCTTCATAAGAAAATTAGCTACTAATAGCTAAGTTTTTCTGAGCATCCTGCAGAACCACCCACAGTTCTTCTAAGGACATTCACTGTTGCACCTGGTACTTTTTTCATGCAAAACCCAACAGCTTCCTTTCTTTTGTCTAAAGAGTGGTCACTTATATAATATGCTGTTTTTTTTGTTTCTCGCATGCAAATATTTTTTCTGTAACTTTATTTCTCCCTCTGTAAATTTTGTGCTGGGATACTGAAGACCTTTACACAGTACTGGAAATCTAAATGTAATAATTTACAGACTTTTTCCCCTCATATGCAGGTAGCCATTGTAAGTATTAATTTACAATGTTTATTTACAATATGTGATATAAGATATCTTGTGATCTGTTATATCATGCATATTTTAATTTAACATGAAGATAAAAGCCGGTGCTGTTGATTCTCAGTTTTACTGCATGGATTGAATCCAGGACCTCTTTTGGCTCCTTGTAGTCTTATTTTACCGTTTTCTTTTGGCTTCTACAGTGTCTAGTGAAATGTTGAATATTTCCTAGACTTAAAATCTTTAAATCCATGCTTGCTTGTAAGCAAGGGTTTGTATGCTCATTGACAGTGTCTCTGTTTGCCAACGCCTAGTGTAGGAATTTAAGATAATGAAGCTATATGATGATAAACCTTCATACGTTAGTTAATGCCAGTAAAGTGTTGGCAGGTGCAGCATGATTGTATGTAGATAGTAGGTTAACCTTTGTCGTGAACATTTTCAGTTTGGTTGAGGGTCAGTGCTTGTATTAAAAGTAGATCCTTGGCTTAATCCAGTAATGATGCATTACAGTGTGTGAACCATGTGGTAGTGAGGATTTCCTTTCTCCTCTTCTTGTGCCTGTGTCTGTGACGGTGAGGAATGAGCTAAAGCATGAAAACTTCCTGTTAGGCTAGACCACTTTAATCCCCACCAGGCCTGTGAGGATGTGTGCTGAGCTGTTATATAAGCACTGACAGTTAGAGGGAAGACCAGCAAGCTGCTACCTCATCTGTCCTTCCTCTGCCCAACTTCATCAGGCTAATCACGACACCCGGTCCTTAACCTGCTGTGTTGTATTTCACTGACCTGTGCATTCCAGTCATGTGGGCATTGTATTGTTTGCTGTTTTCCACAGAGAAAGCAGCACTGTTTTACCTCAGAGCTAGTTCTTCTGCCCTGGGTGAGGCAACTATGAAAAAGCAGCAGGTTCACACAATACAGCCTTCCCAACATAACCATAACAGTGCTTTACATTCCAGCCACTTGTGGAAAAAATACAGATGTCTCTTATAATTAACATTTTTGACAGAGTTTTTTTTGGATTTTTTACTGGAATTTATAGCTCGTGTGTTTCAGTTTTATTTCTTGATGCTTCAAATCACACCAGTGAGTTCTGAAATGTGCAAGCGTAGGTACAGGTAATCATACAAAAATTCCAATGATTGTAAAGTCAGATCATTTAAATGTCTGTAAGAAAACATGACATCTGTGTTATAGCTTGTAACATGCGTTTCCTTTTAGCTTGTTTTGTGTCCTGTAAGAACCTTAATAATTTGCCATATGACTTTGGAGCAGAGCTACAAAATATCTTTTGTTGAACACTAACTTGTAACTGGTAACTTTTACCAATGAAATGGTGTAACTTGTGCGAGACATGCTTGTATGTTGCGTCTGTCCACGCCCTTTGCATTCACCCTTCAAAGCCACACGGACTGTTGTCAGTTGGTGAAGCCTATTCATAATTTTTGCATTATTGATTTTTGTTATACTAATATTGCAATATCTTGTTTTATGCAAAGGAGCACTTTTCAAATTTGATAGTACGTCTTTTGGCAGAATTCTTCCATATCATATATTTGAAGAAACAGACATAGTCTGATGATGCATCATGGGAGCTAATATTTATTATATACATAACTTATTTACAGTGCACAGCATGATCGATGCAGGTTTATGCCTATTAGAATATTTTACTTGAGTGCAAAGAAAAATTGTTGTGCTGTGGTTGCTGTGGCGATGAGTGTTTTAATCTGATGGTAGACTATGGTCTGAAAAAGTGTCTAGTCTCATACTCTTCTGTGAGTACCTGTATGTGTGTGTACACTGTTGTCTCAATTATACAGAAATGGCCACTACCAAGGTTTTTGCTCTAATTTAATTCTGATAGTTCTCACAAAAAAAAAAAATTCTGTTCAAATAAAAAAAAAAAAAATTGTTGGTAGGCTGCTACTGACCACTTTTCTTCTTTTCATTTGTTTCAGGGCTATGTCTTCAGCACCCCCGTCCGTAGACAAGGTGGACGGCTTCTCCAGGAAGTCAGTCCGGAAAAATAAGCAGAAGCGATCGCAGAGCTCATCTCAGTTCAGATCTCAGGACAAACCGATCGAGCTAGTGCAGCTGCCACTACTGAAAGGTATCAAACCTACCATGATTAGATATCAGTCATTCACAAGACCAAATCTACATCAGACACGTTTAGAGCAAGGGTTCTCAACCTTTACTTAACTGAAGTTGGTGCGGTAAACCAGGCAAAACATTAAAATGTGCAGCTCATGTGTCCTATAGGAATAAGTTTGAGGACCACCTAGAGAAGTTCCATTTAGAGAATACACCATGGCCAGAAGTATGTGGACACCTGACTATGACCATGACCCCTACGTGGTCCTTCCTCACTGTTCCTAAGGGTGCAAACTTCATGGCGACAACAAGAAAATTTGGCTCTGTTAATTGCTGAAACCGTAGGGGTAATAATTTCCATTGGCCTTTTCTTATGTCACTACCTTTGACTTCCTACATAGACGCCTACAACGCGCAGCTAAAGCTTTATACTGTTTAACACCAGCTCAGCACAAGACCTAATTTGCATGAGACAAGACTTTACTCCATGCATGTGCGTCATATGTATCTATGTAGTTTTAGGCAGGGGTGAAATTATTTTTAAATCTCATTTTAACACAATAGTACTTCAGTTGAAGTTGGACATTTATATTTTGGTGCTCCTGATATTTGTAGGACATTCAGTTCAATTCAGTTTAATTTATAAAGCACTTTTAGCAGTGATCATCGTCGCAAAGCAGCTTTACAGAATCAAAAAGAAAATTCTGCAAATGAGTTTGATTAATGTAAGGAAATATGTATAAATAATAATAATCAGATTGTCCCTGATGAGGAAGCCAAGGGCGACAGTGGCAAGGAAGAAATCCATGAGCAATAGGAAGAAAACTTGAGAGGAACCAGACTGAAAGGGGAACCCATCCTCATTTGAGTGTAATCAGTGTAATCAACCTTATTAATTAATCCCAGAATCTAGTGCAAAGCCTTCTCAGATGTGTGAAGTATGTCATAGCTGAAAAAGGTGGGACAAACTATGTATTAATGCCAATAGTTTTGGACTGGGATGTTCAACAATCTCATGTGCATGTGATGGTCAGGTGTCCACATAATTTTAGCTTAATAGTATAACTGGAGAACAAGAAGTTTCTGTCAATTGTCTCGTTTCAGTTCCGTTTTGGTTAAAAGAAAAAACAAAAACAAATGAAAACTCTGACAAAGAAGAAGTGTTTTGGTGGTTAAGAAGTTGGTTTCACTTAACACATCAAAGAGAAAAAGATGCTCATTTCTTTACAATCCTCTGAAGTGCATGCACGGAGACACAGTGTGCATACTTCTGTTATTATTCTCTTCCTTTTATCTCTCCCTCTAGATGTGTCGGCCCAAGAACAGCCAGAGTTGTTTCTAAAGAAGGTGCAGCAGTGCTGCACTCTGTTTGACTTTATTGACACACTGTCTGACCTCAAGATGAAGGAGTACAAGCGCTCTACATTAAATGAGCTAGTGGACTATGTCACACTTAGCCGAGGTTACCTCACTGAACTGACTTATCCAGAGGTTGTCAAAATGGTTGGTGCTACAGTCATATTGATCAGTGGTTATTGTCTTAACTTGACATTTAGTGGTCAAATCGTAAATAAGGTTGTCATCAAGCTGCATTATTGCCACATGGTTTTCTTTTGTTCTCTCACTCTGTATGTCCATTAGGTGTCCTGTAACATATTTCGGACCCTTCCTCCTAGTGAGAGCAATGAGTTTGACCCAGAGGAGGATGAGCCCACGTTGGAAGCCTCATGGCCCCACTTGCAGGTAGAAACAAGAGAAACTTTTTTTCACACTTAATTTACTAAAAAAGGCGTCATGGTATCTCTGGTCGTTTTGTGCCATTCTATTGTATTCTAAAGTTGAACCTTGGTTGACAGTGCTACCCAATTCTTGTCTGTCTCTCCAGCTTGTCTATGAGTTCTTCATTCGTTTTTTGGAGAGTCAGGAATTTCAGCCCAGCATTGCCAAAAAATACATTGACCAGAAATTTGTGTTACAGGTATGTTATGGAGTGTGTGTATATTATATACAGAGGTGGAAAGAGTAATAAAATTTTGTACTCATGTACAAGTACTGTTACTTCAGTGAAATTGTACTTAAGTACAAGTAAAGTTACCATTATAAAAATCTACTCAAGTAAAAAGTAGCTCATAAATTTATTCAGAGTAAAAGTTACCGAGTTACTTTTTTTATTTTTAACAGCGGGGGTGGGATGAGGCATTCTAGCGTAGTTCAAAAAAGATGAGCAGATATAAATCTCAA
>JAQQZT010000020.1:5929180-5942894 GCA_030068275.1 Clarias platycephalus | reverse complement strand
CCAAAAAATACATTGACCAGAAATTTGTGTTACAGGTATGTTATGTAGTATATATTGGTTTATTTTGTTGAGCGGCAAAATAAATAAATAAAGGTTCTAAATGTAGCAGTTCATAATGAAGTATTGTATTGTGCACTTTGCTAAGCTGTGTTTTTGTTTTCAGTGTTACCAAGGACATGTTTGTGTATTGCCCTTTCAACATGTGTGTTTGTGTGTCCACAATAAACCCCCGCCTGTTGACCTCTGTCTTACCCTCACTCTGTTTGTTCTCAGCTTTTGGAGCTGTTTGACAGTGAAGACCCTCGTGAGAGGGACTGCCTGAAGACTGTCCTGCACAGAATTTATGGCAAGTTCCTCGGTCTCAGGGCCTTCATTCGCAAACAGATCAACAACATTTTTCTCGGGTAAGAAAAGTAAAATTGGCTTACTTTTTTAAATAATTGCATGAGCTCAGATAATAATTAATGTAATTTTGCATTAATGACATCATCTTCTCTACTTTATTGTCTCTCCCCTCTGTTATGAGAAGGTTTGTTTATGAAACTGAGCACTTCAATGGAGTGGCTGAGCTGTTGGAGATCTTGGGAAGGTCTGTGCCAGACTATGTTTTTATACTTTTATATCGTTTCATCTTATATTAGTACATTTGTCATTTTGTAATTAAATTCATCCATGCTAATATTTATTTTGCTTTGTAGTATCATCAATGGTTTTGCACTTCCTCTGAAAGCTGAACATAAACAGTTCCTGGTAAAAGTTTTACTGCCTCTGCATTCAGCAAGAAGTCTGTCCCTCTTCCATGCACAGGTATTCTGGGCCCTGTGCCTGCTTTGGCTGTTTTACAGTTAAGTTTTTTGTCGGTCTGTTCATGTTTGTTCATGCTTGTGATACTTTACACTTTATTTCACACTGATAATCGAAGGACGCTCGAAGCTACTGATCTGATAAATGTGGCAGGAAATATCATCTCAGCACATTGTGTCAAAAACAGAATTCTGAGTATTTTTTTTTTTTTTGTGTTATTAGGGAGATTATTTAGTAACTGTATCTAAGCAGATTTCATCAAAAGAATTGAAATTGAGGACACCTTAAGTCAGGTATCACTAAATGGTGAACTGGGGTCCAGATCCAGACCGAATGACAGTTCTATCTGGACCCTGATGAGAATAATTAATATACCAGTAATCTAGCTTTTTTATTTACTCACGTTACTCAACAGAGCCAATCATCCCGATAGTTTACTGTGTATAGACAGTGTGTGTGCAGGAAACAGTAATGACCGTATTGACAGAGCAACCAGAGTCCCTTCACATTTATTTACAGCCCAGCTTCGTTCAAATGAAAAAGATCCACATGTTTAACATAGGGCTGCAACTAACGATTATTTTAATAATCGATTAATCTGTCGATTATTCCTTTATTCAACAGACCTAAAATCTTTAGAAAGTGCACAAACATGTTGCTCCTTGAGCTGTTATAATAATAAAATGGACTAACACGAAAAACATAGACATGTATACTTTACATCTGCCAAATATATACAGTGGAACCTTGGATTACGAACATAATTCTTTCCGGAAGCGGGCTCGTATTCCAAAACACTCATAAAACAAATGTAATTTTTAAAAACACACTAACGGAATCTCTGCTATAAAGTAAAAATAAAACAAATTATCCCGCACTTTACCTTTGAAAAGAATCGCAGGGCAGTGTTTCTGTGTAGAGCAGAGAGAAAGTGTGTTTGTGTGTCTGTGAAGGTGAAAGTAGGAGGGGTGTGTGAGATTGTGTGTGTGGCACGGTGTCCAAAGAGCAGGCTAAGCCTTGAGCAGATAGAGTCTAATGAGACTTGCCTTTGCTTTACACGCACACTGTACACACATGAATACAGACATAAAATAAAATGTTTTACACGCACACACGTGGTCACAGTGTTGTAGTAAACAGTACACGCGTGCACGGATGTTGATTATACCAGTAAGAGACGCACACTAAGACCCAGCAGGAGAGACGATTACCTGATTACGGATTTTTCCGCTCATTTTTTAAAATATTATTATTTTTGCTCCGCCCTGTCTATGAGGCGCCGAACTCTGCTAGCATCACAGACCGAGTGTGTTCACTCCGCTCCGCGCTCAACTAAAGGTTTTTTTTTTTTTGTTTTTTTTTTAATAATCAAATGTATCCGCGTCGTGCGCCACAATGAATCGATTATTAAATTGTTGCCAACTCTTAGTAATCGATTTTTATCGATTTAATCAATTCGTTGTTGCAGCCCTAGTTTAACATAGTAACTGAAAATTAACAATATCATTGAAATGCTATGGAAAGTTGAAATGGCGTATTTTTATAGACTTACAATGACTGCATATATAGAGATCTGATTCCTAACAGGAACATGAAATTTTAACCTCGACTCAAAGAATTTTATTGACCACACCTTCTTAAATTTTAATTCAGGACTCCCTGCCTAAAGTAAATGAGTGCACGATCTATGTATATGTTCCCATGAGACAACATGTACCAGAGTGAGGATCGTATGAATTCCTTACTGCTGCTGTTGTCAACTCAGCATACACGTGCACTTAAAGACATTTCCGGTTTTCTTTTTGCAGCTGGCCTACTGTATTGTGCAATTCCTAGAGAAAGATCCCATGCTAACAGAACCTGTAAGTGATGTCCTGCTCACAGCTCTTCTTTCTCTTTAATGTTTGTCCCTTTAGTGTCTTATTTGACTTTGAACTTTTTAGGTGATAAGAGGATTGTTGAAGTTCTGGCCAAAAACCTGCAGTCAGAAAGAGGTAAATAAAATTTTACTTCTTAATCCCTGAGCGATTGTTAGTTGACCAAATATGTCCTTTATTTATTGATGTCAGAATATCAATATTTCCTAGCTTTTAACAGCTTTTTAATTCATTAAAAGATTTTCTCTTAGTTTATACTAACTGTAAAGAAATGTGCAGTCCTTGGATAATTACAAAATGTCTGCTGAAGACATGGCCCAGCATGCTGAGTAGCTACAAGGTTGTGCATGCAGATTACCTGTAAATGCCCACTCTGTTTTATGACACTCTTTAGGTTATGTTCCTCGGTGAGCTGGAGGAGATCTTGGATGTGATTGAGCCCACACAGTTTGTCAAGATCCAGGAGCCACTGTTCAAGCAAATTTCCAGATGTGTATCCAGTCCTCACTTTCAGGTCTGCATTTTATGCTCATATGAACTCCCGCATGATTTTAGGATGTAAATTTCAGCCAAATGTCTTTGAACTGCACAAAATCAGTACAATTTTACAAAGGAAGTAAATGTCTTCCTTTATTCCTTTACTTGTCCATGGCAGGTGGCTGAGCGAGCCCTGTATTACTGGAACAATGAGTACATCATGAGCCTGATAGAGGAGAACTCCAGTGTCATCCTACCCATCATGTTTGCTAGTCTCTACAGGATCTCCAAAGAGCACTGGAACCCGTAAGTTTAGTCAGAATTAACTCTCAGCCTGCAGTTCATTGATGGTTGGATGTTTAGGAGCATCTCTTATACATTGACTTATGGAACAGATACTTTACATTCCACATTAACTCCCTGATTTGTGTAATAATGCAGTCCAATCCATCCTGCTTTTTGTGTTGTTGTAAGCTATAATTAAATGCAGTTTTAATACTGGTTTTGTTGCCTTTTTTTTTTCTTTTTAATTGTGCTATGTTTTTTGTCATTGTTTACTATGACACTGCTAGCTTTTCAAAAAAAAAATTTCACCCTTTCTTCACCAGAGCGATATCTGCTTTAATCTATAATGTGCTGAAAGCATTCATGGAGATGAACAGCGCACTATTTGATGAACTTGCTGCAACTTACAAATCAGAACGTCAGAGGTGAGAGGCATAGCACTTTGTTTATAATAAAACTAAATGACCGGAATTAAGAAATCAACATCTCTCTGGGCTTCCATTTGTTTCTATGTCTTAGGGAAAAGAAGAAGGAGAAGGATCGTGAGGACTTGTGGAGGAAGCTGGAAGAGTTGGAGCTGAGGCGAGGAGTTCAGAATAGTGACGGCATCATTCCCACCTAAACATGGACGTAGCTCCTTCTCTACACCAAGCTCCAACCAATGTTCTGCCACAAGGACGCCACATCTCCATGTTCCTTGTGCTACTTACTTTACTGTACACTCCGGCATTTGTTTATCTATCCCCCCAACACCAGCACTGTACAAACCCCTTTCCAGTCTGTTTCGTTTGACAATGATCCTACTCAAAAAAAAAAAAAAAGAAAAGGACAAGGTTTGCTTACCTTGGGGAAGGGAAGGAGTTTATATACACTCCTTGCCAATTAAAATAATCAACCACATTAAGGGATGTATCTTGAGCCTAAGAACAGGAGCCCCCCTCCAACACCCCCCCACCCCCACTGTTCCTTTAGAGTGTGTTCTCAAAGACTCTTCATAATGTAATGAGTCTGAGTCCATTATTTCATGAAATTTTGATGCCTTCATAAGGTTTTGTCCCGTGTCTCTTTTTTTTTTTTTTTTTTAATCCTCAGAGAGAGGCCTGATCTCACATTATTACTGTGTCCTGGAAGGTGTGACAACTGTACCAGAGTCTACAAACTTTACACACAGTATAAAGATGAGGCAAAATCAGTTGACATGAAATCTCCTTTATTCGCCTGCCTTGTTTTTTCAGGCTATTAAAGCTGTCAAGTGTCTTGTCCTTCACTGTACCATCGATGAGTAGTCCACTACAGCGCTCATTGTCATCTCGCTGAAGTATTTCATTGAGAATTTGAAACCTGTTGAATTTCATATTGGCTGTTCACTGCTTACGAAGAATTTAAGAAACAACATGGAAAGTAATTTTTTTTTTCCTGACACCATTGAAGACATTGCATTCCTGTCTTGTACCGCAGTGTTCAGAGCTTCATTCAGTGTACTTGAAAAGCTGATTTGTTTTTTAGCATATTAACCTGGACTCTTAGCCATAGGCAACTCAGACATCTCCTCTGCTCTTGTCTTTGGACTTAAATATGGTTGGATGCTCTTAAAATAATGTGGATTAAGCTAGAATATTTTTAAAGGAGTGTTTGGAATGAAAGCCTGCATATGTGGTGTATTTCTAAATGCTGATCCAGTCATATTCCTCATCAGAAATGCCATCCACTATAGTGGGTTAGGACTAAAGCACTTGGAGTTAGAGTTTTTGTTGTGTTCACAGGACTCACTATTCTTGTTTTAATTTTATTCTGTTTTATTTCAAATTAAAATCATGGCTGTGGATTTTACATGTGAGGAAGATGTATTTTTTATTGCTCTGTATGTGGGCCTCTGTCCCTTTCATCAATCTCGTGTGATTTCTTTCTTTCTTTTTTTTTTTTTTTGGATGGCCCCAATATGTTTGTTAAAACTTAAAAGAAAGGGTTTGATGAACAGAATAAATCTTAATTATTTTAAAAAAAAATTACAGAGACGTTAAATAAACCTGTTTTTGTGATAAACATTTTTCATCTTTTTTTTTCACAGCTGTGATTAATATATTTCAGCTTCAACAAGATTTTTAAGGCTAACTGAAGCAGTCAGTAGTTTCTCATTTCTTGCACAACCATGTCAGAAGACACGTATTCTGAGGTCAGGGCAACTATGTTACTGTATTTCAGAAGAATAGTATAAAGATTATTGTTCTCCATCAAACAAAGTGAACTAGCAAAGTGCTGAAACTAGTAAAATTCGGTTAAAAACTGGCCAATGTGTACTGTATTATTAAAACCTGGAAGGATAGTAGTGAACCATCATCTTCAAGGAAGAAATGTGGTGGTGTTTAAAAATACAAGTTATATAGTTATTCAAAACTTTTTATCAAGTAACTTTTGAAGACAAGCTATACTGAGATCAGAATTAATGACCATGTCAGTGGAAATTTCACTATTAGTTTTTAATGCTTGGAATACCATGCTGTGATAAAGGTAAGTCTGATTTGCTTTGCAGGTTTCCTCTTTAATGTAAAAAACAAACAAAACATTCTAACAAATGTACTGTACTTGTGTACTACAGTACTACTGTACTGTGATATAGCACTTGTTTACACCATTTACACCAGCAGAGGGCAGTGTGCACACACAATATAAAGTTTAAAAGGCAGTAGAACAACTGTAAATGACACTCGAGTTTATTGTTTGGTATAAATGCAGTCTTTCAGTTTAAAGCATTTTCATTTAGAAAATTTGCCCATTTATTATTTCTAATATTGTGCTGAGTTACTTTTACCTTAAAAACCGTGTTGTGGTGTTTTGACAACCTTATGCAATATGACAACATTCACTTCCACCCAGAGATAAATTTTTGGAGATTTTGTATTAATGATGGGAAAAGCAAATCACTCCATAAAGTCTACTCCAGCTCAAGTAGAACAACTTTTATTCGGGTTAAGGTCAGGATTCTGCGGTGGCAAGTTCATGTGTGAAAATGATTCCTCAAGCTCCCCGAACCACTCTTTCACAATTTAGCATTGTCACATGCCTGTGCCATATGTACGATTATCTGGTCATACAATACATTTAGGTTGTCAGCTAACGTCATTAAAAAAATATATATAGCCTAGACCTGACTAACTGAAACAACCCCAGATCATAACACTGTCTCAAGAGACTTGTACAGTGGGCGCTATGCATAATGGCTGCATCACTTAATGTGCTTCCCTTCTTCCCCCTTTTTTTTTTTTTTTTTTTCCATTGGCCAGGTAGGTACTGTTCCTGTTAGTCTACACATTAGATAAAAAAAAAACACTTTACATTCTGTTTCATGGATTATTATGCTTATACCTAAAATGTCTCCATTTCACAGATTAAGTAATATTTGGGCACAAGGAGGAGTATATCCTGGACAGGGTAGGCAATCCACAACAGGATACACACACTCACTATGGGCAATTTGGGAACACCACTCACTTACTCACTCATCGTCTATACCGCTTTATCCTGTATTCAGGGTTGCGGCCGACCTAGAGCCTATCCCAGGAGGCTTAGGGCACGAGGCGGGGTATTTATTCTAATATGCATGTCTTTGGATTGCAAAGGAGAAACCCACCAATCACGGGGAGAACATGCAAACTTCACACACACAAACCCGAGGCAGGAATCGGACCCTCAATCCTGGAAGTGCGAGGCCACAATCCCGCCGGGTGCACTTTGTCCTTTAGACTTTGCATGTTTAAATGTTTTAAAAGATTTCTCTTTATATTAAACATACAACCCCTGTAGTGAACAGTGTTTTTTTTCCTGTTATATCCCAATAAATATATACCTTGAAATAGTTATATACAGGTGATGAAAAATGTGCAGGTAAGGTCCCAAACTGTTTCACCCCTATGGAATATTAGGAATATCTTGCATGTCACATGATCAGCTGAACGTCCTGAAGAACATAGGAAGAAGAACAGTAAGTGCCCTTTCCCCCTGTTTATTTGTAATGACTTTGTGATATTGAGATCAATTTGAAAGTACAATCCTGTTACCTAAATTACAAATTGTGATTTTACAAAATTAAGCAAATCAGTACATTGTCTCATGTATAACGCACATATTGTCTTTACACCATTATATTATATTAGCAAGGCGCAGTATAATTTACTGAAAACAATCTTTTAAATGGCATATTAAAAATGGTTAAACAATTCGGGTTGTTCTCAAGTTTTAAATCACACCTGATAGGAATAAGCTATAAATACATATTTGAGAAGAAAAACAGTCATACACCAAGTTGCCAGTTCATCATCATACTGATTTAGTAACTGCTCTCTCTTAATGTATGGCGTACGAAACAATACATGTACAAAAGGTCATTCTTATCACATTCTAAATAATAAAAGGATACAAGTACACAGTTGAAACTATAGTTAATGTGGCCAGGGCTAATGCTGGTCTTCTGTGTATGATTACAGTATACAAGTTGTTGCATAGGATGATATAAGGCACAGTGTCTGAAAAAAATAAAATAAAGGTAATAAACTAACTGTGCTACATGGAAGGCATGGGAATTCAGGCTCATTCCTTGTGTGTGTAAGGGGCTTTTCTCCTCATCTTCGCAAGGAGGTGGCTCACTCTCGAAATCGTCCCTGAGGTGCCACTTAACAGGAACCAGTGTACAACAAGGCAATTGAATATAGTGTCAGCACGACTGCGCATTAAAAGAGAGGTGTGTGTGTGTTTGGTATCACTGGAAAGCTATAAGTGAATGTCAGAATATGTCTAAACGTTTGCACTACTCCATTTTGTTTAATGGTGCATGGATATAATATTTTCATAAGAAAGAACACACCAAAATTCAATGCTGGAAAGGAGCTCAAAGATTGATTCCCTGCTTCTCCTAAAGGCCTTTGGAAAAAACATGAGGGATGTTCACAGATCAGGTCAAATGAGGAGGTGGATTTGGCAGAAGGGTGCAGTAAACAGTATATGGATCCTGTTGGAGATTACAACAAAGGCTGGACTTTTGGTAACAATCTTCTCTTTGTTGTGTTGACGAACGTGCAATCGCGAAATACAGACACTAAAAGCGTCTGCTTTACACTTTGAGGATTTTCATGGCACATGAAAAAGGAAAATCCAAGCCTGGACAAAGAAGCGATGAAACGGATTCAAAAAGCTTCTTTTTCGAAGATGTGCACCAAGAAAAAAAAGCAAGGCAAAAAAAAAAAAAAATCTGAGTGTCCACTTTTTTTTAAGCAACTCTTATAAAAGAAACCGGATACTACAGTGCCATCTTTTATGGATTCACAGGTCGAAATATGAGTTCAAATCCTGTTAATGCCAATCCATCCAGAGCCAGGGGAACAACAACTGAGCTCGAAAATGGCTGCGTGAAGGATAAGTATTACTCTCCGTCCCGTGTCGATCACAGTGACATAAAATCTAAAGCGGGAAAATAGGGAGAAAATTTGGAAAAACATGCAGGCTCCTGTACTAAAATAGCAATAAAAATAGCTCTGGTTATACTGTAGTTTTCGGCTATACATGGTAATATCTCTAATACTGAAACCCTGGGTGTCGTTTATGAAAGAATGGAAAACTCAAGAGAAATATCTGTCCATAAGAAAAATTTAACCTGCATAAACACGTTTTAGAAGGTATGTAGCACCATTGAGTGTTGTTTGAAACACACATGTCATGTAAACGGCTCTTTTGGAAAACTAAATTGTGTTACATTTCCCCACTTTCTGTATCTGCTCTCTTTCTTAATGACTTGGCCAACCTCCTGAGGGTTTCCTATACTAACCATCTCAGACTCATGACTGCAGAAAGGAAATGTTATTGATCGGAACCAAAAGCAAGAAAACAATCCATTACAGAAGACATTAGATTCACAGGATTGTTGTACTTATGGAGTTTAACATGTATGAAACTTGAAATAAATAAATAATAATTAAAAAAACACGGGTAATTTGGGAGACCTGTATCCCTGGCTAAAGCTTACAGTGAGAAAGCAAACTGTCTTTGGCATGATGGTTGATCGAGGCACTTGAATTGCGCTCATTTATAAAGAGAGTTTTGAGCTTCCAAATGCCAAAGTGAAACTTTTGTCAATCACACAGTCTGCATCCTAGGAGTTAAATATAAGCAGACCAGATAAACACAGTGCTTTCATTTATATTCACTCCCAGTTCAGAAGAGCACGGCTCAGTGTCTGAGACGGAAAAAGGAAATGTATAGACTTTACAGAAAACAGCTGAAGATTTTCAGAAAATGATTAATATTGAAATAAAATGTGACTTTGCTCGTTTTCATGACAGTAGTCGTGAGTGCTGAAGGCCCTCAGCTGTGTCTCATTTCCCTTCTTCAGGTACGGAAGGAATTTGGCTGTGTGTCATTCCTGCCTTAAATAGACTGATTCCTGGTTGTTTGCTGATGCTGACTGGGTGATAAGCCTCATGGCGCTGTGATCATGCAATAGTACAGCAGCTCCTGCATGATATACAGCACTTCTTTTGTTTTTTGGGGCTGAAGATTGTCAGGATGGCCTCGTCAAACACCGTCTTTAGTCCCTTCTGGGTCAGCGCTGAACACTCGAGGTAGCACTGCGCACCGATCTGTGTACACAACACGGATAAACATGTACAAACGTGCAAGTGACTGTCGGTATGCGTCTTAGAAAAGATATGTTGGAGATGAGATGGATGAGATTTCATACTTCTCTGGCCAGCTTGACGCCTTGCTCGTATGTCAGTGGTTTCTCCTTCATTTGGAGCAAACGAGCGAGCGTCTTTGGATCGTCTCGCAAGTCAATCTGGATCACCCAAAACAAAACAAAACAATCCAAATATCATAGAATAAAAATGTGTGAAAGTAGTAGGATCAGCCTAGAAGAGTGTTTAAGCTTAAGTGTGACTTTATATTAAATAGATTAGCACTCTTGAAACACGGCTCAATCAGACTACTGGACCGGACCTAACTGTTGTATCAAAAGCAATATTTTGTATCTACAGTGGAACCTCAGATTACGAGTAACTAACAAATTTTGACTTGTAAAACGAACAAGTCTTGGTTTACGAGTATCCGAGTATCATGTATCACGCATGCGCTTCTTGTTTTGACGCCAAGCGTCACACGATCACAACTGAGCCAACGGGTTTTCTCTCTCTAGCGCTGCGGAATTGTAGGTAATCGTCTCCCCTGCTGGGTCTTAGTGCGCGTCTCTCACTGGTATAATCAGTTTACTATAACACTGTGACCATGTGTATGTGCGTGAAACATCTTTGATTTTGTGTTTGTAAGCGCATGTACTGTTTATTATAACACGTGTGTGCGCGTGTGTATAGCAAAAGAAAGTTTCATTAGAGAGGTTAAAGATGCCTTTTCTTTCTCTCCCTAGGTCAGCATGCCGTTATGTGTGCGCGCGCGTAATTTGACACCGTGCCCCTTCACACACACACACCCCTCCTCCCGCCTTTACACACCTCCTCCCCCTCTCCTCTCGCCTTCACACACGCGCGCGCACACACACACTCTCTCTGCTCAACAATGAAACACTGTCGCAATTCTTTTCAAAAGGTAAAGTGCAGGTTAATTTTTTTTTTTTTTTTACTTTACAGAAGTGATTCCGTTAGTGTGCGCTCATGCGAGAGTTGTTCGCGATGTTCATTGCTAATCCTTCCGATAAAACAGTGTTTCTGTTAATGTGTGTGTGTGTGTGTGCCTGCGCGCATAAACGGAAACAAACACTTAGCTGTCGGGATTTATTTTTACTTTTTTTAAAGGTAAAGTGCAGGTTAATTTGTTTAATTTTTACTTTATATTTAGCTTAAATAATTTTTATGTATTTATTTTTTTGGGCTATGGAACGAATAATTTAAGTTTCCATTATTTCTGATGGCGAAATTTGAGTGTTTGATCAAAACTTTGATTTGAGTGTTTTTGAAATACGAGCCCGTTTCCGGAACGAATTATGCTCAGAATCCAAGGTTCCACTGTACAAGGAAGGGCAGGTGTTGTAAAAAAATTAAGATTTACGAGTTCTGTTTGTCGAATATGTGGTGCTCACCTGTGTGCCTATGAGGATGTATGGCACATGAGGCATGCAGGACTTGAGCTCGGGAACCCATTCCTCCTGTACGTTGTAAAATGAGGCCGGGTTAACCACAGAGAAGCAGATGAGGAACACGTCAGTGTTGGGGTAGGAAAGGGGCCGCAGCTGGTTGTAGTCTTCCTACAGCATAACAGCAGAAGATCGGAGATGACAAGAAGTGAAATCCATTTTTCTTTCAAAGCCTGTCTACTGTTGAAATGAAACCTTACAGTACAAGAAAGGTGAAAATGAAATATGGCGTACACAATGCATTGGACGATTAGAAATTTGATTTCCCTAAAACATTGGAAGCCTGGCAACTTCAATTTGATGCAATTATCCAATTAGCCGATCATGTGGCAGCAACAGAATTCATAAAATCATGCAGTTTGGAGGATTGTCTGTAATTTTCCTCAGGACTATTAATCTTATCTTAATGTCTGTCAAAAGATTCATATCTATTGATTAGAGATCCCCACGGACCAGCCAATACAATATTATCGCAATACCTAGATGCTGATAGGATTTGGATTGCAAATTCTGTTATCACAATTTTAAATATCCTGATTCTGTATATAATTTTTGGCAAATAATTTATGCACTGCCAGTGTGTAAATACAGTAGTTTGGAGCATGTCTTCTGTAGGATTATTGAGGAACTGTGACATTTTACCACCTCTATTAATATGAATTTAAAAAAGAAAAATTTTTTGGAATCAATGTAGCGATATGTGAATATCCACACAAAAGAATTGGAATATAGATGAAGGTAACTGAATCGATATTCTCCCCTATCTGTACTATCAATAGCTATATCTACAAATCTGGTAAAAATAGTTTTTTTTCTCCATTTATTTTCCTCCTCCAGTGAGAAACCATTGAATTAAACCTTTTTATATATTTCTGAGTTTGAGTTGAACTGGAGAATTTTTATGCTACAATCTGGCAACACACGAGTTGACAACCCATTGGACACGACAGTGGACAGATTGGAAAAAGTCCAGGCAACACTTTACCTACTGGTTAATTTTCAGTTCACCTCTGCCCACTGTATCTGTAGCTGAAACCTGAAGCAGTCTTCTGTTGTGGTATATTATCTATCTTTCTCAATGTTTGATGTGTTACATCCTGAGATGCTTTTCTGCTTGTGTTGCTTGTAAAGAGTGATTATTTTAGCAGCCTTCCTGTCAGCGTGAATCCGTCTGGCCATTCTCCTCTGACCTCTGCTCACTGGATGTTTTTTTTTTTTTTTTTTTTTTGTACCAATTTGTGGAAACTCTAGAGAATAGCTTGCTGAGTGTGAACATCCCAGGAGATCTGCAGTTTCTGAAATACTTAAACCAGCCCTTGTGGCATCAACAATCATGGTCACAATCCAGTTTCCTTTGCACTCCTGAATAGACTGTATGAATATATTTTTTAAGGGTTAACACTTATCTTATGTGAGCTTTATTTCCTGATACCAGCCTTCCCTGATAAGCTCCAGACCCTCAAGTGCAATTGATCTCAGGGTAAGTGATCATTATCGGAGAAGAGCCCAGCATGCTGTAGATGCTCTTTAATGAAAAACACAATGTTTACTCGGTGCAGAGCAGCACAGGGAGCAAAAGCAGTGTGTTTGCACGGCAATGCTTCATAGGCACTGATGTCTATGCTCTCTCCACAGAGAGGAATTCAATGAGCTGTGGGAAAGTTTGGTTTCTATGACTACATGCTACATATCTTACATTGTATTACGTTCAGTAGGCTTTTGCATCAAGCTGGTTTCGGATAGGGCAAGACTTGACTCGTATACAGTATACACTTACTGTCCACTTGATACACCTGCACATTCATGTGGTTATCTAATTAACCAAGCGTAGAGAGCAGCTCAGAACATACAACACATCGAACGATAAGATGGATGGGCTACAAGAGCAGAACCTCACATCACATCTAAATGTCAGCCAAAAATAGGAATCTGAATCTGTCGGTATACACCAGTTGATTTTTCTCCAGTGTATAACTGGAATGGACAAAAGTATTTGGCGAAACCTGAAATGACACTGTATCCAAATTCATACAATATACAGTGGCTTGCAAAAGTATTCGGCCCAGTGTTAGTTTTCCGCCACACATAGCGTTTTGCATTTTGGCCAAAAAGTTCCATTTTGGTCTCATCTGACCAGAGC
>JAQQZT010000020.1:5916320-5929060 GCA_030068275.1 Clarias platycephalus | reverse complement strand
TTCCCCAAACTGTTGCCACAAAGTTGGAAGCATAGCATTGTCCAAGATGTCTTGGTATGCTGAAGCATTAAGATTGCCCTTCACTGGCGATAAGGTGTCTAACTGAAACCTGAATTCAACAATTAACAGGTTTAGCAAAATTCCATTGTCCATAAAGTGTACCTGTCTGTGGCGAACGAGAGTGGAACCTCATGTGGTCTTCTGCTGATACAGCCCATCCACCACAGGATGATCAATATTTAATGCAAACTGGGATGCTTTTTTGCATACCACCAGTGTAAATATTGCTTAAATTAGTTATTATGTAGTATCTTGCAGCTTGAACCAATCTGGCTATTTTCTTCTGACCTCTCTTATCAGCAAAAACGTTTTTCATCCACAGATCTGTCACTCACTCAGTTTTTTTCCCCTTTATTTACACAGCACTCTGTGTAAACTCTAGAGATTGATGTGTGTGAAATTCCCAGGAGATCAGCAGTTTATGAAATACTCCAAACAGCCCCCTGGTATCACTAACCATGCCATGATCAAAGTCACAGAAATCATCCTTTTTCTTCAGTCTGATGTGAAATTTAACTGAAGCTCATGACTGATTTCAACTCCAAATAGTGGTCCAATTGTGTGATCATCTTTCATTTGAGTGTCCATGTAATGTCTGGTGACTTGATGAATAAAGCCTTGTGGAAAAAAAACTTGTGACAAGAGCTACAAACAGGGGATAAAAGAAAAAGTTATGCTGTTGGCATAGTTAGTAGTCTTGAGGAATAATTCTCTAGCCTTCCTGAAGGACTTTTTTTGCCTCTCACTTTTTGCAGGTTTTTAGTTCTCATTTTCACTCCAGTCCCGTACCTGACCGGTTTCTGATAAACCAATCTTTATCCATGAACCAGTGAGAAACAGGTGAAACAGGAGCAGATGACAGATGATCAGACCGGTGATTAGTATTATGGCAATGCTAAAAGCTGAGTGGTTGGAACAGATGAGAGGGGAAACGAGGTTGCTGCTCAGGTTACTTGAACAACCAATTTTTAAAATGTATCTTTAGGCAGTTTGCAGTCTGTTAAAGTCATCAGGTCGCAAAACAATTGAACACTTCGAAAGATTTTAGACTGATGTGTTGGACAGTGCTCATCATCATCACCATAATCTTCATCATCTTAATAGAAAGCGAAGAAATGGCTCTCTTCTCTATTATAGTTCCGGAGATTGGTGAAAATCTAAATATGTCTTTTCATGGGTTGTCATAGATTATTATTATTATTTTTTATTATTTATTTTTTATCAAAGTCTTTTTTATTGGAAATAAAAAATATGCATACATAAAAATATACATACAGTACATACATACATGGTACACTATAATTATTTTTCCTACGCATTTCCCGTTCCCAACCCAATTCATCTGCATCTATAGTTTTAACAAGTGCATACAGCCATTTAAGTCTATTTCACATGAAATCTTCTCTCTTTCTTCAAGAGGAATGTAGACTGCATAATAGTGTGTGCAGCTTTCTCATATGTTCCCTATTACAATACATCTAAATAAGTGTAATTACATTAGAGATATTAAGTTATTTGATTCAAAGCAATGGTGAAACCATCACTATACAGTATGATGGATATGAAGCGAACCAGTCCAGAGTGATCTTGTGACTTACCTGCCCTGCTGTGTCATACAATCCCAACAAGTGCTGTCTGCCAGATACTGTGATATTTACTGTAAAAGAAACCAGATGATAGTGATGAGTTCATATAGATAAAGGAATTGTAAATAATGAGTATAAAAACAACTGACAACACATCCTTTTGCTTCCCCAAGCCTGAAGAAAAGCCTAAAAAAAAGCCAAACGGTACAATTAACGTTGTTGAGCAAACTGAACATTTCTGATAAAACACTGCCGCCTTATTAATAAATATGTATAATTGTGCTTGTCAATCTTTCAGATGCACAAATTTTTCAATCTCAGCTAATCTATGTGCAAATATGATGGTTTCTGATTGTGGATAATAATTGCACTTGAAAAACACATTAACGTCTTATCCAGTTACTGAAATCACTAGATAAGAGTGTAGATTAAACTTGCTGATCACATCCTTACTAATCAGGGAAAGGACTGAAAACTATGCATGAAAAAGAGTTCATTTTGATACTTTACAATTTAATGGAGTTTTCTAAAAAAAAAAAAAAAAGAAAAGAAATTCAGCTGCGGCTGATGGGGCAGGTGTGATCCCTCTAGTCATTGTAACTGTGTGCTAGACAGATATCAAGGAGATATCATTAACTGACCTGCTGCTGTTCCTCCTCCACTCTTAAACAACACATTCATAGAATGAGTGACTCTTAAACCAACCGGGCCTCCGTTAATGATTGTTGTAGTTCCCAGTTTTAACAATTTGCCTCTCTATGGATCTAAAATGAGCAGCGATCAACTAAATAATATTTTCTAAAATCATGTTATATGAAAACATTTTCAATGCATAGGTGACCATTCTGTTTCATCACTTTGAACAATATACAAGTATAACAGTATACATCCTTGAGGAAATAACAGGACATTTGTGTTGCCATAACTAATAGAATAATGGTTAAAAAAGCCATGATGTTGTTTTTTGGTAATGCTCTCAAGCACTTTTTTGGCTATTTGACAGAAGGGACAACTGCCTAGGACATTCCAACATTTTGAATTTGTAAACTGAAGACACATGATGTGTAAAAACGAAAAGAAATTCGGCAACAATTTCAGAGTTGCTTTAAACAGAGCTGTGACAGCAAGTCAGCGAGGGATAGTAGCTGCTGCTCCATTAGCCAGGAGAGAGATTTAAATGCGTGGCTCCAACCTAGCTAACAGTGGCAGTGGTGGAGGGTCAGGGTTTTAAGCCCCACCACCACTGGGGTACAACTGTTGGGTGCTTGGGGAAGGCCCTTAACTCTATGCCTGTATACAGTTCAAGTCATCAAATCTTTAAGTAACTGTACAGATTTTATGTTAACAAACTATAGTTTGGCAAGGTGGTTACAAGTGATACAAGTAATTATACATTATTTCACTTATAATTCCAGTGGGTCAAACATTTACTGTTAGGAACATTCCAGAAAATGTACCATAGCTTTAGAAACTTCTGATATTCCAATTGACCTCATATTAGTCAATTGGGGAGTATCTCTGGTTGTATTTTACGATCTACCTTAAACTCTGTGCCTCTTTGTTTGACATCATAGGAAAATCAAAAGACATCAGCCTTGACTTCCTTTGACCTTGAGAAGTATGAAGTGGTTCATCCTTGGAGCAAATTTTATATACTTGAATTCAGGACCATATTCATACGTACAAACGATACTATGCAGGTGCAAACACCGTGGGGCCATGCTGCCAACATACCACTCTGGCAGGAGACACATTCTGTCTCATAGAAAAGAAGGTACTTTGGTAAGTAATGTACAAATCAAGGACCTTGTGAAGACCAGGTACAAAACCAGGTATAAAAGTATTTATATCCACAGTAAAACATGACTAATATTGACATTGTACCTGAAAGGCTGCTCAGCCAAGGAAAAGCCATTGTTCCAAACTGCCATAAAAAGCCAGTCTACGGTTTACATCATTGTTACGTTTGCAGGAAGAATGGCAGCCTTGCAAGCGTCTAACCAACTGTGTGACAGTTTTCTTTCCCGTGAAACGCCTTTGCTCCAGGAAGGATGCGTGCACTTTGCAAAATAGATAGCATCATGAGGAGGGAATATTATTTGAATATACTGAAGCATCTCAAGACATCAGCCAGGTAGTAAAAGCTTGGTTAGAAATGGGTCTTCCAAATGGACAATGACCCTAACCATACTTCCTGTTGTGACAAAATGGCTTAAGGATAATAAAGTCGAGGTATTGGAGGGGCGCTGACCTCAATAAAATAGAAAATCTGGGTTCAAAACTGAAAAAAGGGGATGAGTAAAGAGGCGTACAAATCTGACTCACTTACACCAGTTCTGATAGGAGGAACAGGATAAAATCCCAGCAACTTGTGAAAGGCTACCTGTAAAGTTTGACCAAAGCTATAACTTAAAGGCAGTATTACCAAATCCTAACTACTGACTCACTGTGAATGAGAAATAAAAGCTGAAATAGGTCTCTTTACTATTATTCTGACATATCACATTATTATAAATAAAGTAAGTCATGTATCTGGATAACTTTGAATGTAGTAACCCCTGGCACTAAGGATGCTCTGCATCTCAGTGGTTGGGTTTAGTACTGTACATTTGAAGTCGGATGTTTACATGGTACCTTAGCCAGTACATTTAAACCGGATGCACTTCCTCCCAAACCTGAAGAAACGGATGAGTTGTGGCAAGAAGGGCTTCTGCCCTCAATCCAGTGGCAATAACTCGCGGATTAAATCATCCAATGTGGTGACTCCGGGAAAAAGGAAAAAGGAAAGTGCAACCTAGATAATAATAGCTAAACAGTTTCTTCTTTAACACACTGGTTTTACATTCGTACATTCATGTTTGGGAGTGACACTTGTGATGAATGAGCTAATAAGGAGAAACTGTGTCTCTAATATTGTAGTAATTTAAACTGTAGGAAAAAAAAATTGGAACAAACACAGACTATAAAGACACAGGAACATATACGTGTCCCAAATTATCATTAATATCACGTTCGTTTCGCTGAGTAGTAGGTGCACCCCAGGGCTTAGCGCACCAGTTGGATCAGCTCCCATCTTATGATAGCCTTAAATAATACTTGGAAGTATAATGAAATCCTCTGTGTCTTTTTTGATTTATAATGAATATTTATTCTACAAAGTTAAGCATTTAGGAAAAACATATTTATCCTTTCACTTGGAGCCCATTTCATAACAGAGAAGAGAAAAAGAGAGATAGTAATATTATTTGTTTTCTGAAGTGTTTAAATCGAAGATACCCTTTTAGCAAGCGATAGAGGCTGGAGGTTTAGAAACAAAGCAGCTGAAGATGTTAAGTTTTAAAAGCGACATAAGGAAGGTCATTTTATGTGTGTGTGGTATGTGTGTATAGAAACAATATACTGTACTGTATATCCTCGTGGGTGATGAGAGGATAAGAGAACAGCTGTTTTCCTACACCTAAGAGGGAAAAAGTGTTTATTTATTTATTTATCTATTAATTTTTTGGCTTTTGCTGTCAACAACCGGCACTCAGTAAAGATAGAAGTGTATCAGCTGAGCACTTTACTGTCTCTTTAACCACACACCATGCTAACTCTTTATCCCCCAGAGGTTTCACTCTTGCTGTTGACACTAGCTCAATGCTTGTAAGTGGCAATACAGTCATTTAAATATTTCCTCCCTTGTCTGCGGTAGTAATGAGCTGAAATGCTAAAAGCTCCACAGGGCTGGTGAGAGGCAGCGGTGAAATGAAACTTCGCTGCACATCATGTCATTATGTCAAGCATTATTGTACCCCTTGGCAGCATGTGGCATAATCGTGAAGAATTAGAAATGTAATTGATGAGTGACTATGTGCTTTGTGAGGCTATAGAGCGTTTCGGAAATTCAAATCAGATCCGTCACGTCTAATACCCGCTGGAACGACTGCTAATCTTGCTGCTAAATTTAGCTTTCTCTACAAAAGCAGACAAGACTTCGATCCCAAATAGTGCAGGCAACAGCACTGAGGTAGGAGAGGAAATGCTGAACTGTGCTTCTCAGGCAGTTCTGCACTTTGGGCGTTATCAATTTCTTGGAGAGGGACTTGAAGGATTGCAGCTGTATCTGGTAGAGGGGTGAGGGGTTGGTAAACTGAACCAACATTTCATTTAGTCATGCTTTGTTGCAGTGTATCAGCTGTTCCTGCCAGCTCCCTATAGGAGCTCCAGTGGCCTCCTGAGTCAGTCTGACTAAATAAGGAGTGCACTGTTGACACACACCATCTTCCTCTCCCGTGTCCCCCCTTCACTGTTTCTTGCCTGACGGTGAGGCAGGAAAAGGACAAAGACAGAGAGGAAGAGAGAGGGAGAAAAATATTGTGGTTATCTGGGGGCGGTAGAGGGGCCCTCAGCTGTTCCATCCGGTCAGCTGCCTCTCGTCATGGGGCCTTCTGTTTTACTCCACAGCTTGGACAGAGACGCATGGTGTTGTTCCAATCATCCCCCTCTAGCTGAAAACCTCCACACATGCTGTGTAATGTGATTTGGGGTGTGGACATGTCTCCAGGCCTCTTACAATGTGTCTCTGTGTAATATGAGCGGGCTTTAAAGGGCCACCATGGCTTCTTTAGCTGGCCAACCCACTCAGAGGAAAATCACAATAGATAAACAGCCATGAACAGTGCTATTAGCTTAAGTAGGAAAATCCCTGACATTCCAGTACAGTATCAACCACTGTAATGTATATAAATCAGCAAAATGATCACTATACTACTGTACATACTAAGCATATTTTATACACTTTCATACAACGTATTTGGTTGCTTTAACATCTTTCACTGACGCAATTCCACAAATTGCTCAAACACGTACGTTTGTCGTCATAATTATCACCTCGTCGACTCTCTAACCAGCCAAGTTAAATCTCTTGGCACAGATTACGTAGTGGAGGACTTGTGTATAGTGTATACACTGCGAATGAGACTATGCCATGGAATATGCAGTACATTAAACATCATAAAAAGATGTGCAGGTAAGGTTCAAAATTTGAAGCTTTCTAATTAACAGCTGACTAACTGTTCTGCGGTTGAATCGCAAATAAAAATTGAAGTGTAAAATTGAAATCTAGTGCACTAAGTAGGGTTTAGAATCCCTTGTGTTAGAAGCTAGTTAGCGCAGACACACAACACGGACAGTTTAGAGGCA
This sequence comes from Clarias platycephalus, assembly GCA_030068275.1. NCBI lineage: Eukaryota > Metazoa > Chordata > Actinopteri > Siluriformes > Clariidae > Clarias > Clarias platycephalus. The sequence continues at coordinate 5,922,230 of JAQQZT010000020.1, read as the reverse complement.
ATTCAGAACGACAATTAGTGTTGTTTAAGATGACTTAATGTTATCAGATCTATTTTCGTACTGAAATGCTTCAGGCATCGGTAATTGGCATCCTAATTAAGGTCCCTTTCGCCCTCCAGAAGTGGGTAGGACCATGGCGGACTGACCTCGTGAGGTCAATATTCTAGAATTAGCAGAAAGAACAATATAGGTGTAACTGCATCTTGTTATATACTTTTGATGACCCGTTTTAAATATAGTTGTCTTATCATCTGTAGTTTACCTGGTATATACTGTATGTAGATGCTGACACCTGATTTTAGAAGATAAACCTACTGTACCCTGAATAACCGATTCTTGAACTATAATACAGATGCCTTTATCACAATTCTTGCAATTTTAACTTGATTGAATCTTATTTAAAATGCAGTAAAGAATTCCATTTATTCCTCGTTTGTAGGAGATAATAATAGGAGAGTTCAATAATCATGCAATATGTATGCACAGTGGGGACTGAATTTTTGTTCAGCTATTTAGCTGCATTTCCTTTTTCATGGCTAAGGAACACACAATATTTCACTCCGTATTAGTGAATAAAAGCATCTGTTCCAGCATAGAAACTCATTGTAAAAAGTGCTCTTTATATCCGCATAACAAAGCTTAAACATTATTATCGTAATTGATCTTCCATATTTAATAATCGACAGAGTCTGTAGGGATGTTGTAGATTGAGAATGATGAATGTTTCAGCTCAGCTTTTTCTGTGAATTCTAGTACACCGGCTAAGAGCAAAACCCAGGTCAACTGAGAGCACACTCGCTGCTAATTGTGCATATTAATCAAACCATGTCTGTGTAGCTGTACTCCAACTATAACAAGGCAAAGCTGGTGATTAGCCATGTACTGCCTTTGCTTAAAAGCACGCTTTACCAATGTGATCAAGGGACTGAAGAAGGCAACTTTATGGGGATGTTTCTTGGAACTTGAAACAAATGTGAAATTATTGATAATTACTCGTTCCGTTTGACTTGTGCCTCCGAGACTGTACAAGCCAGGATGAGCATGCAGATGTGCTTCATACTCGGTTTGTTTCTGCAATCTAGCCCTACAGTATGTAACCATGGTTTACGCAACACATCCCTCAGTTCCTGTCCTCAGTAGACAGGTTGCAGAAATGTAAGTGGGTTCTCTGTCATTTTGCTTTGATCTATTTTACTACTGAAATCTCAAGTTTATCAACAATCATCCTTGATTGCAGTGTTGCTGGTGGGGAATAAAATACCAGCAATTCTGCAGTTGTCACAACAGACTGAAACATAGACCGTACTATGTCAGACAAGAAATTGTTTATCAACCTGAAGCAATATAGCGAAGACTACATTCAACAGTGTTTTGACAAGAACTTTTATGGTATTAAGTACACTGGTTGTCCTTATAGTACGAATGGATTTATATGTACAGAAAATGTCTCACCGTTATTGCAAACTCAATAGATTAAATCATCAGCCCACCAAAACTATAGAGCTTTCTGTAGTATGGGAACTCCAAGAAGTGCTCTTTTCTATTGTCTCCATCTGAAATGAAACCAAATCCAACTACTGGCTAAGTATAACAAAGAAGCCAGGGAAGCAACACTTTTAAGTAAATTGGATCCAAAGCCATCCCCAGCAACAGTAAGTGCAAGGCATAAGGATTCACCATGAGTGACAACCTTACACACACCAGGCAGAACATGAAACTACCTTAGATAGTAACCTGACCTCAGAATTGAACCCAAGGACCCTGGAGATGTAACCAATCACAGTGCACAAGCACTTACACACCTAGTCATATACTATGCACAATTTGGAAAAGCCCTCAGACTGAGTTGGTCTGACTCTGGAAGGAAACCAGAGTACCCAGATGAAACCCAGCCTGGTCGGAGAGAACATACAAACTCCACGCGCACAATCTGGAGGCAAGATTTGAACATCAACCTGGAGATGCGAGTTGGCGGTGCTAACCACTAATTCACCAGCAGACTATAACGTTTCATTACATTACGCGCTGGCTGTCAGTGTCGGTATTTCCAGGAAGTCTAAGTGCTCCCTTACATCAGATTTCTGGGGAATCTTTTTTCATTTTTAAGCACATCATTGGACACAAATTAGAAATTAGGGAAGGCAGAGAACTGTGTGATTTCTATGTATTTTGATCACTAAAATGGTCACTGGGTGGAAGGGACCTTCTGGTCAGATGAAGAACTGCAACAAGCGTATAAGTGGCTGTGCATGAATGCTGAATTCTTTATTTATTTATTTTTTCTAGAGGATGTTGGACACTAGAACTGAATGAAATGGACATCATGAAGACATTAAAAAATTTATTATATATTATATAATATGTAATATAATTACTATATAGCAAAAGGAATGGAGAGTGCCAATGCATTGCAGGGCATGCACACACACACACACACACACACACACACACACTATGGGCATTTGGTTTGGGGATTGCCAGTTAACCTAATCGGCATGTCTTTAGATTGTAGGAGGAAACCCACCAAGCCCGGGGAGAACATGAACTCCACACACACACAGATCCGAGGTGGGAATCGAACCCACAAACCTACACTACAATACATATATAAAAACTTTGAAAACTTCGAATACACAGACTGCTTATCCCATGCTAAACAATCATAACTGAAACAGACCTTTTACATGAATATTGCATAAAAGACATTTATTAGGTAAACTCATCCTGCCTGAATTTTACTTCTGTCTGTAGCAAATTCTCTGCATTGGCAGTAAAATGAGAATCTACCCTTATACTGCATGACCTCATCGGAATGGTCCCCTTCATCAAAAATTCATATTTTAATTATAGATTTTAATATTAGCTCAAAAATGGTCCTCAGTGTGCCCGTGACTTAACAAGGGAATATCACGGGTATATTACACATTTGTGGAGAGCCACACAAAACGATGACTCATCTCAACAGCATTAACAGTCTCTATGCTGTAGACTGGGAATGCAATCTGTTTGTTTTGGACAAGGGAATTTTGATCCAGTGGGATTTGTGAACGGAAACTGCAGCCTCTCTTACCAGGAGAACTTTAACCCTACGTCCTTTACAGTCCATGACGTGAGCAAAGAGGCCCAGGAGTGCTCCGATCCTAAAATGGAAATTCGTAGACTGATTGCAAAACTAATCAGACTTCAAGAATGCTAGATTAAAAAAAAAAAATAAGCGGGGTTAGCGTGTTTAAAAAAAAAATCAATAACAATTGCTTGCCATTTGCATGGTACATTTGAGAGTCTAATTTGAGGGTCAGCAGTCATTGATCCATCTGTGGGGTAGTTATGTGCATTGTTTCATCTAGTTCGCCATGTGTTTAAAAATGCTGTGCCTATTGCAATTCCTGCAGTAACTACTGCGAGCAGAATAATGACCATTTCTTGTTTAACACTAATACTGCTATAGCAGCAACAATGGGAGCCATTCAGCACCATACAAGAGAGTGCTCTGTTCCCTGGCCTAGACATTTAGGCACTGTGTGACAGTTCACCCATTTTATTATGATGCTGTGTCGAGGCCCTCTCCATGTGGAGAAACTGATGGAGCTAGACCTAAATGGGAACGATTGATAGGCTCTGTGTTTTCACTTTGCCATGCTGCACAAGATAGAAGAATGGCCTTTCTCTATTCTCCTGGCCTGTTTTCCTTCGAACTCTCGCTCTTCCCACTGCCTCCTGCTTTCTCTATTTCGCACAACTTCTCATCCATCTCTGAGTTTAAACGTATGTCTGATAGGCTAAGGCTCAATACAAAAAGAACACATAAATACATGTACATACTTATCGTGATATTCCAGACATGCTAATTTACTTCTTCGAACACACCTCTGAACTAACTATGTGAAGTTGGATTAAGATGTTTGAGAGAACTGTACGCTTCCATGTTGTCCATATTCACACTTGAAATCCTGATCAGTGTGTGATTCAACAATTGACTGTAATGTGACTGGTTCAGTGACCTTTTGGGAGACAAAGGGAGTCAAAAAAAAGTCATGACATACTGTATGAACTCCAGCTACTTAACAGTCTCTTAAGAGGATAACAAAAATGACCTAAAACAATAGTAGTAGAGAGTAAATGAAACAAACAATACACGATACACTGAATCACCAGTATACGATATTATCACAATACCTACGTACGAATTTGGTTTGTATTACAGTTTTGTAAGTATCACAATTGAGAAACTTTTTTTTTTCCAATTTTGTTACAATTCTAAATATACTTAGTAAATAATTTGCTGCTACTACAAAGAATGCAGTGCTGTGTGAATAGTTTTTTTCTGACACTAGAGTCTTATAATAATAAATTGATTTTGGAGTTAGTGTGAAGATGCATGAATTGGCACACAAAAGAATCCTGATTGCAAAGACAGTTAAAGGTTTCGGATCCCCCAGGATTAACATTCTGGTTAGACTTTGAGAGACTTGAAGTTATTATAATTACTCTAGTATAAAAAAAGAAAAAAGAAAAAAAAAGAAAATTAAGAAATATATAAGCAAACTAAGAAATATTAATGATGTTTTATTTAATTGGAATATGTAACTGGACATAGCATATCTGGAGCACTCTATTTAGCCAGCTGTATAACATATTTATATACAGCTGATACTAATGCTGTCTAGTCTGAACTAAAAAAAAAAAAATATATATATATATAAAATCTTATAGTTCACCAAATATTGCGCTTATTTGAAGTGCCATCTTGGACAACAAATAAGTCATTATATATAGAAGTTCTAAGTATTTTTTTCTTAGAGTATTATTTGTTACTATTTGTTTCCTTCTTTTCAGACTGGAACAGATACATCTTTAAGTTTGGTTATAAGTGTAAATTAAAAACAATTCTGATTAATAAAAAGGCCTGATTGTTGGTCAATGTGAGTCATTACTCTTAAAGCTGCAAAAAGTCAACAAAGAATTAATAATGTAGTAAAAGTTTTACTTGATCATAAACGTCACACATTCTGGTGTTTTACCATAAAACCATGGGTGTCTGTTTACTTTATGAACGCTCATTCTCTACACTGTTTATCCTGTACAGGGTCGCATGAAGCCTGGAACCTATCCCAGGGACTCAGAGTACGAGGCGGGGTACACCCTGTACGGAGAGCAAATCTATAGCAGGGCACACAAGCAGGTACTCACTTACACACTATGGTGAATTTGGAAATGCCAATTAGCCTTCTTTACATGTCTTTGGACTGTGGGAGGAAACCAGAGAACCCGGATGAAACCCACCAAGCACACAAACCCAAGGTGACTATCAAACCCTCGACCCTGGAGGTCTGAGGCCATAGTGATAACAGTACGGCACCGTGCCACCACTTCTTGCTTGTCTGTGTGCATATTTTTGTTTAGAGTTAGCTTATGGAGTTGTTGTCTTCGCAATATGTCTGGAAACAGCTATGAATGTAGTCAAGGCAAATCATCAACAACTCATGATTGTGATAAACCCAAGGTCACACATTACTATACTTGATTTGTATGTTTCTCAGTTCAAACGTATCCAGCTTAAGGCACATGCTATATTGTCCACAATTTTGTACAATGACATGCAAAATGTAAATGCTTACATACACTGCACCATTTATATGCCACGCTTAGACGACTTAACCACCATTGAGGTTTTAAGGGCCTATAAATTTTTAAAGGGATATTTAAATATTTGTGGTGAGGCCACATCTGTTTGCCAATGCAATGTAATAGAACCAATTAAAAAATAGAGCCTTCATTCTTCAGCACATTTTTCCAGCTCTTTGCCTTATTACTACCACATAAATACATCAACAATAACAATCTCTTATACAATTTGTTAGGATTTTTTTTGTGTGTGTGAGGGGGGGGGGGGGGGGGGGGGGGGGGGGG
>JAQQZT010000020.1:5904880-5916220 GCA_030068275.1 Clarias platycephalus | reverse complement strand
TGTGAGGGGGGGGGGGGGGGGAGGGGGTGTCCTTGTGCAATTTAAACACTAATTCCATTCTAAGCCACGATGACTGAAACTACACAGACGTTCTTCTAATTATTACTTATCTGTCTGTTTATCTAAAGTGGGAGTCACTTAATGAGCAAGTCTGGAGTGGGAGTCACATTTCTTGTGAACATATGTTCTTCTCATCGCTTTCCCACAGATAACCCGCAAATGATGAGGCTTAGTGTTTGTCCTTTAAATCTATTTGCTCAACTCAACTTCTGGACGACCACACTAAATGTAACATGCGTATCAAGTATATTTAAGGCTTAGAAATAGTTGAATCAAAAGTATCAGAACAGGAACAAACATCCTGTTTAAGCTTTGTGGTACAGTTTTAACCGATTCTGTGAAGAAGGATTGGTATTCCACACCTGGACCACATCTGTAACTCACAGGTTGCTTCATATATTAGGTGCTCCTGCCATATTTGCACTACTTGTGAGTTCCCCAACCCACACAGTTCTAGCCTTGAGAAGTTCTGGCTCATTAATAATACACATTAGACGTTGTCATAAAACATCGCCCACATGCAGAAACACTTCAAGCCAATAAAATTTCACAAATCAGACGGCGTCAAGGCTCGCGGAATGGTTGTTTTTCCAAAATGTCTTCTAGCTACGGTATGAATACACGTCAAACGCAACTCTGACTGCGAAGATAAATGGGTGGCAATCACCGAGTAACTAATTTATCATTTGTAACTTTATTATAATTATAATAAGACATAGATTATAAGAAAGATTATAAGAAGAGTTATGCTGGTGCAGTCTCCTTTGTAGGGAAATACTGGAATTTTGTCAAGGTTCTGTCCTTTTGTTCACTTAGAATTTTTTCAAGAGTGATGTCACTTTTTCCAGTGATGTCACCACCATGCAAAGAAATGATCAGAAAAGCAGACTCAGTGACCAAATTCCACACACCAGCAGCATGTATGCAAAACTCCACAGAATCCAGAGAGATTTCCTTTAATTGGTAAACATTTGTTGTGGCTGCAAAAGTCTTAAAATAGTGGCTCTCAGAGGCTCATTCTAGCCGAGGAAACAAACATTCATAACTAAAACAGAATAAGTTAAATGTTATGTATATTAATGAAATACATAAATTATATTAATGCACCCTGTATGAATAGTAACTGAGCCAAATTACACTGTGTTAAATGTTTGTACAAAATTACTTATTACTAATTGCTGTTAGATCACAAAAAAAACGTTTTCCTCAAGTGAAATAAGTTGGGGTAAGGAGAACTGTAATAACTTAATAATAACAAATATAATACCAGTAGTTGGTGCTAGTGATCACTGTCATCAGACACCAAATCCAGAAATATGGCCCACGCCATATGGCCCTGGAAAGCCAGAATCCACTATAATACAACCATGTAGTGTTATAGCAGACATTCTTGCTCGCTCACAGCTCCATGTCTGTTCAAAGTTTCACATGTTCTCCTTATAGACTTGTGCGTTTCCTCTGTATTCTCCAGTTTCCTCCCATCTCCCCCAAAACAGGACGGCCAAATCCCCAGTGCTGAAATAGCACCCAGAGTGTTTACACGTGTCCAATTGGACACAAATGAACTCTGAACGTTTTCAATCGATGCCCTCTGTGTTAATTCGACACTGGGGGATTTTGCTTTGTGCCTCTGGTACTATAAATTGCCCTTATCTGTCGAAATGTTTGTCCATTATTTCACGCCGTGTTCTGGCTTCTCATCCTGTGTGTATTCCTGCTTCGCAGCCAGTATTCCCAGGACGGGCTCTGGTTCCACTGCAAAGTGCTTAGTGAAGAGTAATGAATGAATAGTAGCAAAGGAGGACACTTTTCACATTTCACGTTGGAGGTTTCTTGCTTGGGGGAAATCTTTGAACCTTCGAAGTTTATTCCTTCACAGTATTGTTGTTTCTTTAGACATTCATCTACCGTTATTCTCCCTCTGTGGATCACCTCGGTGCGTGTAATGTTATGTGCAGAACATTTTAAATAGCGATTTATAATCTACAGTATCTGAGTTTACACTACTTATATGGAATAAGGGCAAGATTTACAGCTTGAGATCAACAGGTACAGTAGCACAGTGTGTGCCATGTATTTTTTAAAATTATTATTATGATGTTGTTGTTTTTGTCTTTTTTATATTATGTAGCTAAACATTAACATATAAACAGCTGTTTGTTTTTCACTTACATATACTGTATGTGTGTGTGTGTAGTTCTGGCCTACATTTGGGATTATGTGTATCTAGCAGGCGGCTATTCTTGGGACCCTGGCCTGGCTATGGTGGGGGATAAGTGTCTGTCTGTGTGTGTGTGTGTGTGTGTGTGAGAGAGAGAGAGAAAGAGAGAGCGAGAGCACGAGTGTCGTGTGCACAATTTGAATACAGTATTCCAGATTAAATGTTTGTCTCACCTGCGTAATGGTCGAACACAGTCGGTACATATTGCTCAGGGAAAGCGTCATTGGCGTAGCTCATGAGTAAACACGTCTTGCCCACCGCTCCGTCTCCGACCACCACGCATTTCAGCATCTTTTTAACAGAAGTGTTGAGTGGCTCTCCGCTCTCCGCTCCGTCCTCAGCTCCGGCGCGCTGCTGCTGTTTACTTCTGGAACTCCGGCCAGGCATGATCGCCTACTGCTGTCCCTCTATCCCCTTCAAGCACACGGTACTCCTTGTCCTTCTGTGGTTTGTAACAAGACTCAGAGGGCCTTAGTTAAACCAGTCCAAACCCCCTCAGGATGACTCCTCACGCCTCGCGTTAATCCGGCAGCTCCGATGAGCCGCACTGTTTCTCCTCCCGCTGCCAAAACAAACCTCCGCCTTCAGCCGCGGATTCGCGTGAATCTGCACTCAGTCCACTCGCTTTCATCCCGTCATACTACAGGCTCCCTTTCTGACACTGAAACGTGTCTTGATTTTCACATTTCGATCCAAATCAAGAAGCCTTCGCCATTCGCCGGCTTCTCGTCGCTCGTTTCAGGAAACTGGGGCTTTCCTCCTCGAGAATGCCATATTAGGCAGGAGTGGGCTGGGAACAATAAGGGCTCTGTCCAAATCCACTTACAAGGGGGACTAGGTAGAACTACAGCAGCGACAAACAGAAGGAGGGGACATGATCCAGGTCCTGCATCCCCCCCCCCTCCTCTCTCTTCAGTAGGATATCTACAACTTAACCACTGAAGGGCAAATTGTTAAACCCAGGTGCAGTTAAAGAGTTTATTCAGTGGATGAATGCGTACAGTTTTCCAGCTTCTCAGCTCTAATCTGAGGCTGTGTTAAGAGAAAGTTAGCGATTAAACTATGTATGGTGCGTAAGCATAAGCGGGCGTGGCTAGGTGGCACAGATGCCACTCTTAGAGAAGCCTTAACACCCCAGGTGCCACCCAAAAACCTTCCCTAAAATATGCACATTACGCAAGCTAAACTAAGCATGCCTGCAGACAGGTGATTGTGGGGCATACTGCTGGTATTGTAATTATTAAGCCATTAACCATGTATTATAGGTATCTTCACTATAATAAAATATTTACTTAAGTTCCTATGCATAGAATGTGTTTCTATACTGCCCATGTCTGTTCATTTTACACATTTTGTCCTATACATAAAGTGGTGCCCCACCCGAGACACCACGTGTGTATTGAGCATAACAGCAAGTCACAGTAGACTTAGGTTAAATGAAACATTTGATTTTAACTGACATCTGTTCCTTATGCCGCTCACGGCAGGCCCGACACATTCCTCTGCGACAGATGTGCCATTACAGCTGTGTTTCTTGCACGTGCAAGAGAATCAGTTTCGTGCGCGCGCCGTCTCCATGGCACCGCGCGCCGCGCCGAGGATTCCTGTGCCAGACTGCGTTCAGCTCTCACTCTCAGTGCGCACGCGCGTTCTCGCGGGGGAGCGCGGAGCTCACCGAGCCTGGCAGAGTCTCCGCGCTACAAACGAGCTCGTGGAAGCCAGGCAGAGCGCAGCGTTACCATGGTCTTCTCCATCCCGCCGACACATCCCGGGCCGGTCCGTTTCATTTCCGCGATCAGCTTCGACAGAGTGTGCGAACGTGAGGGAACTCGTAGCTTGAGCGCAGAATGCACGGGGGAAGGAGAGGACTGGTGGCGCCGCAGAACACTTTTTTGGAAAACATCGTCCGACGCTCAAGCGGTAAGCGCACTCCTTTCCTCAGACCGCTGGGATCTGATCAGACACGCGGGATTGCATGGGCTTCTGACAGGGCATCGCGCATTCCTGCCCGAGTGTGGGCTTCTTTTTGTGGTGATTAGTCCGGTCACATTTTACGTTTTAACGTGTTGAACCTTTTCCCAAGAGTGTCTGTACAAACACATGATCTTCTGGGACAATTATTAAACTCTGATCATGTTATGGATTTAGAGTTAGATTCGAAACGGTTACTTTTTTTTTATCTTACTTTTGTGGATACTGGTGTCAAAATGGTGAGAGGTGAGATTGGATGAAGATGTTCAGCATAGAGACACCATTATTTGCCAGTTTATTTTCTAATCATAAAGTCCATCATAACCTTTGAATAAATGCAGGTTTACTAAAATTTTACTGTCTCCTCATAACGCATCTGTTTTTATCATTAATAGTGGAGAAGCAGGCTGTGGTCAGAAAAATACATTGAGCTTATTAAGATTATCTCTATACATGTTTTTTTCTTACATGACATTTTGTCCCAACTTCATTGTCACATATATATATATATATATATATCTCTCTCTCTCATTGTACCATTCTTATATGAGGACTGTTAGGTATTTTGCCAAACTTCTTCCTGGTTGAAGTCATTAATTAAAATGTATTATCAGCTATGAATAAAGAGAAACAATCAGTAGAAATCGCAATTGCTGAAAAACAAGAAATAATACACGCAAAACCAGGCACAACAACAACAACAATAATAATAATAATAATAATAATAATAATAATTATTATTATTATTATAATGGTTGTGTTGAATTAATTTATACCCTTATCCCAGAAACGCATGTGTGAATTGGTCAAAGCACTTCTCTTATTGATAAATACTTTTTAGCATCTAAAAGTAAGGTACACTGCACAGCTACTTTTAATATAGTTATTTTGGAAGTGTTCTGCGGTGCAGTGGTACAGTACGGTGTTCTGGAGCTCGTTGCTCTGGCTGTGGTGCTGCAGTGGAGCCTCTCAGTAAACACCTCTTCAGTGGAGTAAGAAAGTAAAGCCCTGCTGAGAGACGAAGCATTTTCACGAGTCCCTCTCCAAGCTACAGTACTAGACACTACTGAAGAGCCGCTTCCACACACGAGGAGCGGAGAAGTGTGTGTGAGAGAGGCGCGCTGAGATCTTACTACTGAGCAGTCCATTTTTCAGAACTTTCCACTGAGTTTAAGCAGAGCAAAGGAAATGGGGATAGAACTGTAACAATGTGCAGAGGATCCTGACACTTCGGGAACGACTGCAAAACCTTCGCCATGTGAACACTGCGCTTTACGCACTCGGCATTCATGGGAAGCTCTAATTAATTCCCCAAATCGTGCGCTTAAATAATTTATATATAAACAGTAAGTCATATAAACCTTTTTAGAAAATATTAAAATATAATTTTTTATTGAAAGCTTTGGGCTGAAGTTCTGCATTAACTGTGCGTAAAACTGGAAAAGGTTGTAGTTCTGCAGTTGTAGTTTTGCAGGTTATTTAAAAGGTTGGAGCTGTAGTTTTGTTTTTATTGATTTTGTATCTATAGTATATTGTACTTATATTCATACCTAGTCTATCAGGACTCAGTGATGCTGTGCTTAAGCCTGTTAAGTATGGACCTGAACGCAGTCAGAGCTTTGGGCTGTGTTTGTCATCGTCGTTTAGAGCCCCTTACCAGCAGATGTCACACATGGGTACAAGTACAGAAGCTGTCTCCTTTTTCTTTACACACGCACGCATACAAACCAAGTATAGTAGACCTACTGTACTTAAAAATAATGGAATTTACAGACAGTACTCTTATACCCTTTTTTTTTTCTTTTCTCCAATAATTAAATTTGTTCTTACAATAAATTACCCTGTCAGCAGCATTCATATGTCCTCTAGTTTAGGACTAGGTTTAATACTGTATGTCTCCTGAAAACTGGTCCAGATTATAATAATATTTAATATTAACATTGAACTTAATAATATATATTTATTTATTTATTTTATTTTATTTTTTTTCCTGGTGAGCTAAAAAATATATTTTTATTTTACTTAGAAAATCAGCCATAAAAACTAACTTTAGGGGAAAAAAACAGAATAAACACTACATTATTCTGCATTAAAACATAAAAATTTGTGATTTTAAAATTGACACGTGACTAGTTAGCATGTTTGGTTAACATGACTAGTTAGTGTGTATGGTTATTTACGAGGGTAATTTTCAAAAAGTTTGTTGCCCTTTATGGAATGTAACCCAATATGTGCCCTGATTAATTTGATCAACATTTACAATGCTACAAAGGTTTTTTATTTATTTAATAAGGGCATGTGAAATTTGTATATTACTTAACTCGGATTGGGAGTTGATAGCCATTTAGTCACTTCAAAACTTTTTATTTTTATTTTTTTTATATTGTTCAGATGTTTTTTCTCCTAAAATGTTGCATGTTTTATATACTTTTCTATGCAGTTTACTACTGCAGCATATGGCTTCCTTCTAAAGTGATTATTACAGCTTCTTTGTCTTTTTACTCAACCTTTTGTGGTAATTAGTTTGTATTATTCCTTTGGAAAGGCCACAGACCAGGTGTTCTGGTACACTTTGGAACAAAAGGCATGCATATACATAACTTTAACAAAACAAAAGTAAGCCTGAGGCAGTTTTGCCTTTACATAACCTTTTCTTAGCAAGGCGAGAAGACTTTTAAGTCCATATGTTTATTTAAGGACAGTAATGATAGGCACTGATAACATAGTGAGACTCTAGGACGAGAGCGCATGTAAAGCCTACTGTAAATGATGTGAGGCACCAGGGATTCTTGAAGTCAATGTTTACAGACTTCTGCCTCTTTGTTTCTTCATAATTTTATGCTTTTATTTAATCTTGTCTTTTAAAGTGCTTATTAGTCTTCTTATCCATGGCATTGCATTCCTTTTCTTTTCTCTCCAGCCATGGTTTTTAGTTTTGTGGCCGCCCTGGCAATCCACAGCATGCTCTTTGAAAAGGCACAGTATGTGGCACAGACATGAATGAAGACTGAGACGTTAGAAGTGAGGAGGAGGAGGAGTGACACTGTTAGTGTAGAGTACTGTATATGAAGGAAGAAAAAAAAGAAAAGAAGAAGCACAAGCCAAAAAGAGAAAGTGGTGAAGGTAGAACTGGAGAAAATGTATCCATCAAAAAGACTAAAAGAGTCTTCGAGTCACAGAGACGCATTATTGATTAAGCAAAGTGGTCTGCTGTCAATAGCAAGATAAAAATGAATGAAACTAATGGCAAATAAGGCAGAGAGTGAACTAGACAAGCGGAAATCTTTAACGTTGAGTTGTCACTTCCTATTTGCTCCTGATTATTGAGGCGGTCTGGTTCTCTGGATGATTCTAACACATTTATTAACATCTTATAAACACTGTGCTATATTGCCACTGCGCAACTTACTGTACATGCAGTCCATACAGTTTCAAAATTAGGCAAAAAAAGAAGAAAAAAATTATGTTCCAAAGGACACTCATTCTTAAAATGTACAGTTGTTTATAGGTATCAATATCTCCCTCTATTTTCCCATTTAGGCATTCTCTCTCTCTCTCTCTCTGGCAATGCAAAAATCTCAGATGTACCCTTCTTGGTTTGTGGATATTATTATATAGGAGGAAAGCTTACATGCATCTGATTTTTAGTTCTTTTGGAAACTTGGTAAACTCTGTTTTTATTTTTGCTCACTTAACTGTGCTACAGAGCTCTTTGTTAGATTAAGGATTATTGTATTGTAAGGGGTGTTAACTCTGGCTGCCACTGGTCTTGACAAAGTAAGCTATATTGAAAAATTTATCGCTGCTGGATTATAGACTTTATGGATTTTAACACAGCAGAATATTTTTAAAAATTGCCAAAAAAAAACCCAACAATTCTTTTAGGGGTAAAGGTTCAATCTAGGCCTCAGTTTTTCTCTGATTTATTTATTTGCTGATTTACTATTTTACCTACGTACTTACAGTAATTACTTATTTTAAATAAGTAAAACTTACTTATTTGTATTTTCCCAGCAATCCACACCCACACAAACCAACAGAAAGCATAGCCAGCAAAGGCAGCAAGCGCATCTGTTCAAAGTCCTGCTTGGAGGAAAGCGATATGTGCCCTGTTCCACATTAATGACCTCACAGACACCCATAATTGGCTAGTGTCACTCTGACTGGCAGGGGAGAAACAGTAATGTCATCCATGTTTCTGGCAATTTGGCAATTACTGCCAGTTTTCCTTTTTTGAATCCCAGCCATGGATGGTTATGCCATCATTGAGACTCATTCTTCTGAAGAAATCTTAAATATTCTACAAAGAACTGAAAAATAAGCAGTTCTCTACTATCGGTTTTCAATCCTGATTCTGCTCTACAAATTTAAATGTTTTCTCTGCTCTATCACATCTACGTCAATTCGGGGAAAAATATTGATTTGCTAATTCGTTAAATCAGGTGTGCTGTGAGATGAGAAATCACCAACATGTGCAGGGCAGATCATCCTCCAGGAACAGGCCTGGAGACTACTGCTCTATACGAACAGCTTCAAAGTAAAACTCCTTTCGGAAACGAACTATACTTAAGAAGCATTGAAAAATTGAACTGTGACTGGTGATTGGTGGGCATACTGTATGTATTTGTGATTATCGTGGTGACAAATGTTATTTGTTAATTTAGATAAAATGTAGATAATCATTTAGATAAAAGGATTACTGTAAACTGTTTTAATATAGTGCATTACACAAATGTGTGTAAAAAAAAATGACTTACTCAAATTGGAAAAAAAAAAAGAATAGTATAAATTTTATTTATATAATAAAGAAATATTTTTTAAGAATTTATTTCAGACATGATAGAAAACATTAAGAAATATTTGCTTATCTCTAAATGTACCTCTAGATGATGAGTCTCAAAAAGATGATTCCACAACTCTTCCCACTGCAGTCTGCTCAGTTCTTGGCACTGGCATTGGATAAACGGTTGGCAATGGCTGTTTCCTTTTGCACATGCCAGCAGAACTTTCTCCTCATGAAATGCTGACACATGGATGGGGTCAAATGAAGATGGAGAACATAAGGAATGCATGTTTGAGAAATAAGGCTCATTATCTGAGGCTTATGTTCACGTTATTAATGAAAATTAATAAAAAATTAAATTAATAAATAAAACTGAATGCTATTTATTATAATATATAATTATAATGTTATAAACATTTTGTGCTAAAATTACTGAACTGACTCTATTACTTACTGTCCCATATAGACAGTTGTAGAATATTTACTTAATGTCTTTGGCAGTTACTTTGGCAATAATACATGTGTATTTTTGAGGAAGCCTATGTTTTGTTTAGCCTTTGTTAGTGATGGAGAGCTGCCTGTTGGCCTCCCACATAGAGCCAGAACCCGTGCTGCAATGTCTTTCATCTCTCTCAATATGGCTTGTATTCACATTACAAATGATAAGCTTTTGCCAGAATCCCATCTGGAGGTAAAACACTTCTTGCATTTGCAGTACAACCGCCTTGAGCTTCACCTGGGACTAGAATTGGAATTAGTGCATATGTTAAAAGTTTATTTTAAGTATAGGCATCAGCTGCTCTGAGAAGACAGTGACTAAGATGGATTGAAGTAATTCAGTACAGATACAGTTGTCCACTGGGTTGAGTAATGTATACAGGTAACACACTTTGGCTTTTGAAATTCAACTGTATTGTATGTTTTCTTTAGTTCTTAAACTTCTTCAGGGTTTTTGAAAAGAAGCACTGTTTATTAAATGTTATCACAATATTAGCCTTTGCTAAAATTACACGGTTACTTCTTACAATATGCAAATGACTCCTTTAATAAAAAGCATAGTTTTACCGTTTTGCAAGCCTTTGAGTTGATCTTAGGTATTACACTTTTCATCGGTGAAAATAGTGACATATAAATCAAACACAAATTTTAACCAAATCCCACTATGTAGCTTCAGTGTTTAATTGTAATATCATCTCAATATAATATTTTTGTCCACTGTGTAAATTGGTGGTGGCCAAAGTGAGACAGTGGAGCAAGCTGATTTGAATAAAAATGTTCTGGTTAAAAATTTCGGTTTTGCTACCTAGTGGCACAACATAAAATAGTCTGTATAATCTATTATACACACTATAATCTGGTATAATCTGTATCATATTCTCTCTTATCAGGGCCTCTGTGACACTTTTGTAGAAGGTAGTTGATTTCACTTTCCTCACAATATGAAAAGCGATTGGTTACTGTAGCTTCACATACTGTATATCAAAGGAAGCATGTGATAACTTTCATCTTCTTAGGTAGCTGTCTTATAATAGACATGATCTAGACATACCTGTAAGGTGAAAAACTGGAGAGAAAACTTTCCTGTAAAAATAACCCTGTAAAAATTAAAGAGTAAAAAAAAAAGTCAACTACACTATATTTTTGAGTTTTGAAGCCAACTCAAACCCATAAGTTTGAATCAGATTATTTATCGTTCACATTCGTAAACATTTTCAATCCAAATTTTTTTTTCAATTTAACAAATACTAACCAGGGACAGGAAAGTGCTCCAGGACATGCAATGCTAGCCAACCCCACCTATTTTTTGAATTTCATGGCCAACATTGAGGATAGGATTTGAACTCATGATGCCCAAATGATTAACCCTTTGCTATTGTGCCTCCTTAATTGTTTCTTTAATGACCAGCACATTGTTCCATTGTAGAACAAAAACAATCCAAACTAGGACCTGGAGGTGAAACCACCGTGTCACCTATTACTTAACGCCATATGTGTTTTTTCACAGGTTTTTAAAAAAAAAAATAGAGTAAAGTTCTAGAATGTAGAAAATAAATCCAAACTTATGTCCAAACTTTTTACTGGTACTGTGTTTAATATGTATCCTTAAATTTTTATTGTGTTCTTATGATGTAATCTCAACTATATAATGAAAATAATAATGAAAATAATGAAAATTATGGTGCGGCACGGTGGTGTAGTGGTTAGCACTGTCGATGGTTAGGGTCCGAGTTCGATTCCCGTCCAGGCTCGATTCCCGTCTCTGTGTGCATGGAGTTTGCATGTTCTCCCCGTGCTTGGTGGGTTT
>JAQQZT010000020.1:5885873-5904583 GCA_030068275.1 Clarias platycephalus | reverse complement strand
GTGCCCTATGCCTCCTGGGATAGGCTCCAGGTCCCCGCGACCCTGAATACAGGATAAAGCGGTATAGAAGATGAGTGTAAATTATGGCTTTTGTGTCCTGCATCTTAACCATGCCAACTTGGTTCATGAACAGATGTCACAACATTAGCAACATGGTCTGTTTTTTAAGATGAATATCTGTATATCACCAGTAACACAGCTTGTATATCACAGGGACTGTATTATCTATAAGCAGGATTTACAGGCTCTGCCTTTTTTGCCACTTCTACCTTTCTCTATTACTCATTGTTTACATCTCTTACTCTAGTCCTCTCGGTCCCATTCTCCCTCTACCTTCCTTTCCCGGCTGGATACACTCAGCAGGTTGACTTTATGCTCATTGATGTTCTTTTTACAAAATGCGCACTGATTTTTCTCTTCTGCCACAATGTCCTTGTTGTTTGTCTATTTTTATGCCATGTTTCAGTAGGATGCACTTTTGGGCTGAGCTCAGCTTTACTGGGAGCATTTTTATACCTCTATTGTGTTATTTAAGCCACTGTAATACCTGGGTCTGGCTTCTTTTGTTGTGTTGCCAAAGCTACAATGGATGCAATAATTTAGCTATTTGAAGCATTAATAAATTTGAATTGATTGAGATTATTTCAGTAAAGAATTACAAATGTGTGTGTACTGCAAGTGTTAGCAAATGTGATTGTGTGGAACTGTTTTCCCTTGCAGTGGGGTGACCATGAGCATTGTGGAGTGGGCAGTTTCAGAATGGACATTTGAGGTTTTAATAAATAATACAGTAGCAGAGCATATCTAAAAAAACTTTGATGCAGAATCTCTTGTTCATATTTCTTTTATTGGACTGTAATATTCATACGCAAATTCTTTTTTATTTTGTTTATTAAGGTGTTCATTATCAAGAAGTACGAATGGCACTACTGTGTGTCTTCCATTGTTTTACGGCTCACGTTGTACATTGTTTTAGTTTAATTCTTTCTTTCTTTTGCAGAGACCAGTTTTCTCTTGGGTAATGCTCAGATTGTCGAGTGGCCTATAGTGTACAGTAATGACGGATTCTGCAAACTGTCTGGCTACCACAGGGCTGAGGTCATGCAGAAGAGCAGCACTTGCAGGTGAGTGTAATCCATTACTATTGTATATTCTGTTAACACACTGAAAGCTGATTGGCTCATGTGGTAATTTTTCTAATTATGCTACCCTCTAAAATCCACAGCGATGCAGTATAATTTCACCATGATTTTACTTATGGATCATATCTTATTGCTACTGTGCCTCCTATTTATCACCTCTTATGCATACTGCTTTGATCTACTGTATTCACATCTTCGAGATCTTCAAAAATGTTTTTAATAGGTTTTAGACTGAATATGTGACTGAAAAACCTTAGAAATGTTGGCACAAAAGTTTGTCTACACGGCATCAAATTAGAAAAGGTTTAAATTTACAAAGTAAATCTTTTTTGTTTAAATTTTGATGATTATGGCTTAAAACTCACAAAAATCAAAATCCAATATCTCAAAATATTTGAATATTTCCTAAGATCAATAAAAAATTATAATGCAGAAATTCCATAAAAAATATTAAGCACTCGATATTTGGGTGGAGTTCCTTTATCACAAATTACTACATCAATACTGAATGGAATGAAGCCGATCAGCCTGTTGCACTGCTGAGGCGTTATTAAAGACCAGGTTGCTTTTTGACCAGCTTGGCTTTCTTATTGGGTTGGATATTTCTCATCTTCCTCTTCAGGTCAGGCAAGTAATATCATGGTCAGCAAACCAGTTAGTAGTACTGTAGTAGTGTGAACAGGTGTTAATTCCTAGTAAAAAAGGAAATCGTCAACTCCATGAAGCTTGTAAGCAGATGGAAGCATGAAGTGCTCTTTTCTGGTAAACGGCTTCGTTGACTTTGTGGCTGATAAAACTCAGTGGACCAAGATCAGCAGATGATGTAGCACCCTAAATCATCAACAACTGTGGAAATTTCACACCGGACTCCAAGCAACTTGGATTCTGTTCATCTCCACTGTTTCTCCAGACATGGGACCTTGGTTTCCAAACGAAATGCAAAATTTACTTCCATCTAAAAAGGGGACTTTGGATCAATGAGAAACGGTCTGGTTCTTTTTCTCATCGTTTGTGCATTGTGGCTTATCTTTCTTGTGGTGGGTATCGATGATTGACTTGTTGATCAGATGTTGAGAAGACAGTTGTTTTCCCCATGCGTGTACTGAATTAGACTGAGAGATACACAGTATTTATACTGTATGAATAGTAATTTACTCATACATGACATTAAATATTCCAATGTTTCGAGATACTGTTTTCTTTACTTTCATGCATGAGCTATAAGCCATAGTAATCTAAATAAAAAAAGCTTGAAATATTTCACTTTAAATTTCATGCATCTAGTGTCTAAATTAGTTAAATAAGTTATAAAAGAGAAACTTTCATGATATTATATTTTATTAATATTATACAGTATATTACATTTTTCAGATGCACTGTATAAGAATATGGTTAATTTAGAATTTACAATATGTCCTTCCTTTAGAAGCTTTAAACTTATATGATTTTGGTAAATATCCATATATATATATCCATAAATGCATTCACATCCATAATGAGCCAATCGTATAACTTCGTGTCATGCGATCAGTGAAGCAGAACTACAGACTAAGCAAAATTAAGGCTGCCAAAAATGAACTAAATGCTTTCGATGGACTTTTGGACAGTTTTGAAGCCAAGATTTAGGAAGTTTACAGCCTGTTACTGCCACTGCAGTATCCCCAGCACTCATTGGCTTGTATAATAAGGAGTTGTAAACAAATACTCAATTGGTAGAGTTGCTAATGATTTATTGTTCTCATGATCATCAACAGTCTTTGTACTTAAACTTTTTTTTTTGTGCAACAGAACTTTTTTTCTTGCTCTAATTTGTTGCCAGTATGTCTTACTATGGTTTATAAATTTAAAACTCAACCAATATATTACTGATACTAAATCATGCAGGCATAAAAACAGTTGAAAGTGGATTTTTTTTTTTTATTATTGTGACAGAGGGATTTACAGCATTTGTCAAAATAATACAAAATTCACACCAAATTGTCTACAATTTTGAAATCATATTTATGCACAGGAAAAGACTAGTTTTCTCCAGGCCTGCTGGAATAAATTATTAAGGGATATTACCCATATTATGTCAAATTTAAGCTAGGAAAAATTTTACGAGTGATTTGTAGAAAACAATGTGGTACTTCACCTCCATCACACACATATGAACATTGTTGCTGCAGGATTTAAATTTTTAGATTCATTTTGCTCACTCTAACAAATGGTGCCAATAATTATATTGGGTATATTTTGCATACTGTATGCAGCCTTTAACAGTTGCCTTTGCAGAAGGAAAGCATTTTTTAATTCCTGAGTCAAAGCTTTCCTCTATAAAGCAGTATGAAAATATATCATCACTGTGCCATGCAATGATTTACATTTTTATCCAATTAGCAAGGCTCAGCTCAACCTGCTGTTCACATAAACCAAAGGTACTGAAACGCCACTTTGCTGCTCTATGCCTAGATTTCACCCATATATTGCGCATAGTAAATGCTTCCAATTTCTGCAAAGTTGACTAGGAATGTATGCAAAAAGAACGGAAGGGTTTAAAATAGCAACTCAGTTCAGCACTTTTTCTTTCCAAGGAATGGAGTCTAATCCACTGAGGCTGCACATATTATGTGTGCCATAGAATAGCACAAACATTTTATTGTTTATTTAGCTAGAACAAAATGACTAGATTGTCTCCTATTAATTAAAATGAAAAGCTCACTCTTCTCTTGCAGTGGCAACGCTTACGCTGTTTACACTCCTGGTATTAACAAAACAATCCTCTCACATGGAAAATGGAGACAATCTGCAGTATCATTAAACTGGAATAAGAGCTTGATATTGAGAGGACAGAAAGGGGGTGTTAACGGTCCATTACACGTTCCACTGTGTTTAAATTAAAAGTGACCAATTTCATTGTGCACCGACTTGCTGGTTCTCCAGGTCAGCGATGTCTGGTCGAGCCATAATTATCACTTTTCTCTGCAGTGCTGAAGGGGAAATGCCACACTCCTCCCCCATCTCAGTAGGTGGTGTTTCTAAATTCAAAGTGCACCACTGCAGTCCTGTTTTAATGTTTGGAGCCACATTTCTTTCACCTGGCCACTTGCTAAATTCCTCAGTCTTCTCTGTAGGGCCTCCCAGTGTGTCTCATTATTGCCCACTAAGACGGGTGGGCTGCCACTCATCTCGGTGGAAACACCCACTGGAAAGGATAGCCTTCGTAAGCAACTTAGGGTGCAGGGGGGTGGGGTGCAGTAGATGGAGCTGGCATGAGACCTGTCAGCTAAAGCAATAACACTAATGTGGATTTGATACTGTATCCTGTGAACGCACCCACTGGTAACAGCTCACTGAAGTCATTACGCCCGTGATTTTACTCTTAAAGAGGGCAAAGTAATGAGCGGAGTGTGAAAACGAGCACAAACTTTTAAAGGGAGAAGAACTGATGGGGATCTATTTTGTGCTAGAAAAGAGTACAGTAAATTGCGTAAAATTCTGTTACCGCTCATCTGCACAACCTTAATTCGGGTAACAGAGAGAGAATAAAAGGAGGAGAACAAGATAACTGTGTCTCCCTTTTTAGTGAGTCATAGCCACCTGTCTGCAGTCTCCGACTGGCTCCTAAATATCTCTCTCTCTCTGCCCAGTTGCCATGGGGACAGCAACTTTCTGATTTCCTTCTTATAAAACCACTTGGAGAACTTTGTGACAAACCTAGAAGATGGCTAAGCTAAGTGAGATGTCCATGATTGAGCATCATTGTTTCTGATACAGTCTTTGATATACGAATCTTCTTAAACAAACAAAAAAAGAAGGTCAATCTTAGAAACCCTAATAGCATTAAGGCTTGTCTATGGTATCTACCATCTTGCCTATGGTACCTTGTAGGAAGCCAAGACTCCTTAATTATCATCCAAAAACTCCTTTTGAAACCCTTTTTCCTAATTGCCTTGAATATGCAAAATGTTACCATATGCTTAGTATATGATATAATAACTAAAGATTGTACACATTTATAATGGTATTATACCTTTCAAACATCTGTATACAGATCATACATATTAAATTAAGATGTATGCACACTTCCCACAAGTACATATGCAACTGTGTTAAATGTGGTGAGTTTCACAATAAGGCACGTTCTGCATATATGTAATTGTACATAGAAAATGAGTGAGATTGTGATTCTAATGAGAATAAGAATAAAACACTTCTGGACATGCTGCTTTAAGAAAATAATTTGCTATCACTGACGATTTTCCTGTAACTGCACACCCTGTCTTATTATATACTAATTATTCCCACTGCAGTTTGACAGTGACTCCTTTTTTTGTCTGTTCATTGTTGCATTCTCCTATTATCCCTCTTTTCTAAAATTAATAAGACAAAAAGCCTGCTAGGTTTTCTTTTGTTTGTCCACTGCAATGAAGACATTTCCTGCATTCCTGTTACCTCTGGCTGTTACATAGTGGATTCAGATACAAACTCTTTCCCTAAAATGTTATATAAACCTTGTCCTTACATACTGTAAAGCTTTGTCATGTCTTTTCCTCCATTCATTTCAGTTTTAGCACATACATTTGACAACACTAAAAAAAACATATGACTAATAATGACTGATATACAGTATATTACAGTGACTTGTATGGCAGATGATGGACATACAATGCTGGCTGAAAGTATTAATACAACATATGCCATGGATTATAGTTCTCTCTGCATGCAAAATCAATTAGTTGTAGCCTATCTCGCTAAACAGTTGTGCCAAACTAGTGAAAAACTGGCTATGTGACAATCATACAGTATTAAGCTTCTGGAGCCATGGTCTAGGTCATCTTCAAGCATAAACCCAATAGAAAGCTGTTAGACAATTGTGAAGGCAGTAGCTGTCAAGAAACCGTCTTCCAAACATGATTTTCAAGAAGCAATCAACCAGGAATGGATTGAGCGAGTGACACCAGTAGTACTGCAGAGGTATTTTTGGCTCCATGTCCAGCAGCATCCAGAAGGTTTTGAAGACTTAATGTACTAAATACTGTTTGTATAAAATGACAAATCATTCATATTATCTTGATCATCAGTTAAAAAATTGGGAACCTCATTAACACATTGTATTTCACTTTTGTCTCAATACCTTTGGTCACCACTGTAACTGGAAAAAAAAAAAAAAAAAAAAAAAAAACACATGTAGATATTGATATGATGTGAGCGGACATTTATTTTGTATTTTTAGAAGGAGTCTCTAATGTCAATGCTTTAATTTCAAAATCTAAATCAAAGCTGTAACTTTATGCCTTCAGACACAGTGAAGTCTTCAGGGCATAAGGCTATTTCTGGTTTCTTACTGTAGTTACTTGACAAGCCGTATTTTTTGTCTTATAAAATTAAAGAGAGGGAAAAAGAGAGACTGGTTAGGGACTAGTTGAAGCTGGTACAATATAATTCCAGCATAATGTAAATGTTAAATTGCTAGAAAATTTCCTAAAAAATCCTTTTTTTTTATTAGCATTGGAAAATTGCAGTGGTAGGTAAAAGAAAATACTTTGAAATGTGGCGTTATTGGAAAATATTCACTTCATGGTGGTACTGTAACTGCCCACAAACTTAACATCACACCGGCTTGTCATTGATAATTTGTCCTATGAGAGTATGTCCAATAGAATGTAGTTCCTTATGTTATCAACACAGAAGTTACATATAATTTGCCAATTTCTGTGGTATAAATCACATTAAAGAACCAAAGTACAGTAAATCACTAAAGAATTGACCAGAAATATATGAGAATTACTTTATTGAACAATCCTCGTATAAGGAATAAGAATAAATAAGGGTTAAAGAAATAATTATCTAATCTAGGTTAAAAACAGTTTCAGGAAAATAATTTTTGAGAAATGAACCCCTTCAGCCATCTAAGGAACCTCTGAGGTACAACTTTCATAGGATCCAATGATATTACAGTTTGTTACTTTGTAATTGTTGGCTTGGTTTGATTACTTTTTTATTGACTCCAAAAGGGAAGTTCTTTTACATGATCATAAAAAAACACAGCTTGTAAATGCAGAACTTACTGTATAAGCACCCATAAAATTAGATAAATGAGTGTGCCTTCTTAATATATTAGTCACATTATTTTATATATTTTTTATTTCTTTAAAGCTGCTTTGCGACAATGGCCACTGTTAAAAGCGCTATGCAAATAAAGTTGAATTGAATTATTGAGTACTAATGTAATGTCAAACTAAGCATTTGCCCCACACTGATTCAGCTACGTCCATGATGGTTTCAGCAGAGACCCTTTCACTTTGTAATTTAGTTCAGCAAATCCAGAGTCTGGAAATGCGCCCATTTACTAGCTTAAGTGGCGTCACGAATTAAGAGATCAGTGTGTTTTGAGCAGACTGGTTTGGGTGCGTGTGTAGTTAGCCTCTTATTTGATGAAGACAAACAGTGGAACTACGGATTCATTCACAAAGTGTCATCACCCACCATATCCCAACACACACCCACACACAGTAAATTAATTGACATTGACAGACAAAGAGTTTGTTGAGTGGTTGCTTGTGTTTGTGCTATGCAGGTGTGTCCACTCACCTAACCCTCTTTTGTAATCTCTCTCTCTTGCTCCCTGTTCTCTATCTGTATCTCAACCACCCCTCTTCGCCCCCTAATAACCTCCCTATTCCTTGTTCGTTTGTTTCTCATTTTGCCCCCTCCTGTTTCTTTACTCCACTTCTGACAGTTTTATGTATGGTGAACTAACAGACAAGAAGACAATAGACAAAGTCAGACAGACTTTTGACAACTATGAGTCCAATTGCTTTGAAGTTCTGCTCTATAAGAAGAACAGTAAGTATAACAAGTATTCATTCAAGAAATCACTGTGTTTAAGGTTTTTAGCTGTGAGTAGTGTGTACTGTTTAAACTGTTTCTGAGTATACACTTTTAAATCATTTTAAAAACACAAACCATTTAAAAAAAATTTTTTTATTGTGTGCTTAAGCTGTTACCGGAAGAGCTTTCTGCATTCTAAATGCAGTCTTGCACTGGCAGACACAAGCAAAAACAACAGTGATTCAATTTAAATTGATTGGTATAGTGAACAGTGTAATAATAAAACGCTAGGAGTATTACTATTAAGGCCCCCCACTAAAAGCTATTGAATACACTGCCTGGCTGAAAAAAAAGTCTCAAACATGAAGATTTCATCCGACCATCTTTAGCTTTGATAACAGCATTTATTTGTGTGAAAACGATTCCTCATGCTTTCAGAAGCACTCTTTTACAAGTTGAGTCCTGAAATATTGCCTGTTCCATCATGGAAGGAAAAAAAAAAAATCTCCATTAAAGGGATAACCTGGTCGTTGAGTACATTCAGGTCGCAGGCTCAATTCATACACATACAGTATTGTCGCTAAGCCTAGACTTGACCAACTGAAGCAACACCAGAGCATAACACTACTTCCCAAGGCTTGTCCAGTGGGCGCTATGTATGATCAGTGCCTTACTTCATGTGCCTTACTTCATCTTACCCCAAACCACATGACCTTCTTTTTATTGCTCTAAAGTCCAATCTTAACACTTCCTATGAAATTTAACCCTTTTTTCCCCCTGATTGGTCTTACTAACAAGTGGCTTCCTTATGGCCACACAGCTGTTTTTAATCCCATTCCTGTGAGTTGTCATCGCATTGTGTGTGTGTATGGAAATACCCTTACTTTTACTATTAGGCATAGTTATGATTTCTACTTTAGATATTTTTTTAATATAATGGAATCTCACCAAGTGATATTCGTTCATAAATTTTTTCCGACCGATTTTAACCAAAGTTGATAGTCCACATAATTCTAAATCTTTGTCTTTTTGCTGGATGCAGGACAATACTACAATGCCTACCCATCTGAAACAGGCAGTGTATTTGCAGCAAAATCCTTTTTTTTCCAGAACAATAAAAGCGAGTACTAAAATGAGCTGTCTTTTTCTTTCAAAGTGAATAGTATATTGTGGAAAAACTTATTACTTAGATTCTTTGACACTATTTCCCCTATAATCGATCTGCAGTACTCATCAATTTACACATATAGATGTGCTCATTCTTCAGGGTTTAATAATTTTTTTAATTACTTGTTTGTACTTGTGTGTAGCTCAGAGCGTCTCCCGAATCATTACTTAGAAGTTTCACAGTTCTTCGTTATGTAGTTTGTGTGATAAGAAACATGCTGTAGACAGTCAATCTTACATAATGGTTTTAAGGCCTATAGTTATCTTACACTTTCTATTAATCTGTGTAGGATCAATGGTCCTAAAACACTTTCTAAAGATAAGCCAGTCTGGAGAATATGTGGCTTAATGATCCTGTAGACATTTACACAGCAGATTATACATATTAATGAGTTTCATGTATCTTCTGTCCTTTTCTCATACCTTTATTACTATATCTAACCCATATAATCATTATATCCACCAAATTACCTTCTCTCATTTCATCCTGGTTCATGTACAACCACTCATATCATCTCATCACAAACTGTTTACTTTCATACCTTCTCTTTTTGGGCAATTCAGGGAGCCCAGTATGGCTATACATGCAGGTGGCCCCGATCAGGAACGAAAATGATAAAGTGGTTCTGTTCCTCTGCACATTCAAGGACATAACCGTCTTCAAACAACCCATTGAGGATGAGACCACCAAAGGTAAGACTATAACAGACATGATTATAGATGATTACAAAGTATGAAGTACAATCTAGATCTCCCACTTTTCATTTCCCTTTCTCATAACATACTGGAAGTAATACAGTTCATACATAAAGATAATGCTTAAGCCTATGCTTAATGCTAACATTTCTAAGAATCCTGTAGTCATTTAGACAATGAAACGAAATTGGTGGTAATAACATTTTCACCATGCCCACATTACTCTCACTACCTCTTCAGCAAATTCAGAACTGTCTTAATAATTATAGAGTTCCACTTTAAAAAAAGAGATACAGTGTGAAAGGGCCATTACAAGGTCAATTAGAGATGCTGTTTCTGAACTGATTTGTGCAGTGTTGCAAGCTCTAGCCTGTGTTAGCAGAATAGAGCAGGAGATGGACGAGCTGTCACTTTGTGTTTAAGAAGGATCTCTTTTCCAGTAGCACAGGACTGAGTGCTGCAAAACTCAACTTGTGAGGCTGATTGATCGGAAATGTCAGATATCTCTATATTTTCCTTGTCTTCTGACCCCACACTTCCCTGATTTGGTAGATCCTTTCCTCATCAGCTTGCGAGTCTGCTAAGTTAAAGCGCAACTTTGACACGATCACAAAACCTACACACACATTCGAAGTAGGCTGGTAGCTTCTGTCACATTGTTAGATTGGCAGAACACAAGCAGGTGCAAGGTGTCAGCTGTGGAGCTGAGGCAAAAATCACACCTGCTCCCTTCTCGAATAGACATCCAGGGCTAAAGAGGATGAGGAGTGAACCTGCTTTCTCAACCTGTCTATTCCACCTGCTATGTGGGGCTCCTTTTCCTTAGTGTGTTGTACCTATCTGTCCAAATTATCATGAAGAATTTTTTTTGTGTGTCATGAAACAATTTCTATATCCAAACCCCTGTGGCATACATGGAAGAAAACGGCAAATGACAGTGCATGAGAGGACAGAACACTCGACCACACTAGAATTGTCTTGAGTTGCTAGCATTCATCAGATGCTAATCCAGATGATAATTTAACTGAGTCAGGCTTCACTCTTTCAGACAGAAGTAATGTAAAACTAATCAAAATGAAACATTCTGGGTTAATAGCAATACAAGCCACTGTAACATAGTGTAACATAGTAAAAGCTTAATAACGTTTAAAAATAAATAAATAATCATATGTCAGACCGATAAGCATTACTTTATGAACCAGACATAGTTGTGATATGATATATCCTCATTTTATCACACATAAATGATAATTAAATTTAACTGTTAAGTTTGCAACCCTTCCACTTTTATCAAGGTGAAACTGTTACACAAATGTTTAACTAATAAATGGACATGTGACATGCCCACTGATTGACTAATGCCAAGTACTGGCTTATTTGTCTGTCTAACTGATGCTTAGTAACCGTTGCTATCTGCCATGACCTCGATCAAGCTTTCAGCAATTGAGCAGGTGTGCCACCATTTCCATGGCCATATTTTTAATTTAAAGCTCCAGATACATTAGAAGTCGGAAGTTTACATACACCTTAGGCAAATACATTTAAAGTCACAATTCCTAACATTAAAAAAAAAAATAAAACGTTTAATCCTAGTAAAAATTACCTGTTTTAGGTCAGGTATCATCACTACTGTACAGTATTTTAAGAATGTGAAATGTCAATAATAGTAAAGAGACAGATTTATTTCAGCTTTTATTTTGTTCCTTTCACTTCCAGGGAGTCAATAGTACGCACACACTTAGTTAGTATTAGGTTATCAACTTGGGTCAAATGTTTTAAGTATCCTTCCACACACTTCTTACAAAAAACTGCTAGAATTTTATCACATACCTCCTGACAGAACTGGTGTAACTGAGTAAGGTCACATATGCTTTTTTCAATTCTACCTACAAATGTTCTATTGGATTTAAGTCAGGGCCACTCCAATACCTTGACTTTATCATCCTTAAATAATTGTCACACAAGTATGCTTGAGGGCATTTTTGTTTATTTGGAAGACCTGTTTGTGGTCAAGCTTCAACTTCCTGGATGATGTCTGGAGATGCTTCAATATATCCACTTAATCGTCCTTCCTCATGATGCTATATGTTTTGTGAAGTTCCTCCTGGAGCAAAGTGCTCTCACAACATGATGCTGCCACCCCCGTGCTTCATGGTTGTGATTTTGTTCTCCAGCTTACAGGCCGCTACCTTTTTCCTCCAGACATAACAATGGTCAATATGGCCAAACGGTTCAATTTTCGCTTCATCAGACCAGAGGACATTTCTCTAGAAAATAAGATCTTTGTCTCCATGTGCATTTTCATAGTCTGGCCATAGTCAGACTAAAGAAGATACTTGGATGAATAGTGAAACGCATCTACCTTAAAAGTCCACTTGTCATGACTCAACTTCCAGATAACCTCCCCCGGATGACTGAGAATCGTCATAGACAGTCTGGGTTTTTTGACAGTTTTGGAGCAGTGGT
This sequence comes from Clarias platycephalus, assembly GCA_030068275.1. NCBI lineage: Eukaryota > Metazoa > Chordata > Actinopteri > Siluriformes > Clariidae > Clarias > Clarias platycephalus. Next base: position 5,892,299 of record JAQQZT010000020.1, on the reverse strand, counting down.
GTCTTCTGTGCTGAGCACTCTTTCAGGTTATGTCAATATTGGTCTCGTTTTACTGTGGACATAGATACCTTTGTACCTGTTTCCTCCAGGGTCTTCACAAGGTCCTTCTCTTTTCTTCTGGGATTCATTTCTACTTTTTGTACCAAAGTATGTGTCTCCTTGATGAGCGATATGATGGCTGCGTGTTCCCATGGCGTTTACACTTGCGTAGTATTGTTGGTACAGATGAACGTGGTATCTTTAGCCATTTGAAAATTGGATGAACCAAACTTGTGGAGGACAATTATTTTTTTCTGAGGTTGTGGCAGATGTGTTTTAATTTTCCTATGATGTCAAACAAAGAGGAACTGAGTTCAAAGGTAGGCCTTAAATTACTTCCTGACATATACCCCAATTGACTCAAATGACATAAATTAGCCCATCAGAAGCTTCAAAAACCATCAAATAACTTTCTGAAATTTTCCAAGTTGTTTATAGGCTAGTCAACTGAGTATATGTAAACTTCTGACACACTAGAATTGTGACATAGTAAATTAGAAGTGAAATAATATATCAGTAAACAATTATTGGAAAAATTATTTGACATGCATAAAGTCTGACCGACTTGGCAAAACTATACTTTTTCAACATGAAATCAGTGCAGTGGTTAAAAAATATATATTTTAATGACTTCAATCTAATGTATGTAATGTAAAATTTTGACATCAAGCCTTTCTGATTTTTTCTTTTGTTTGTTTTTGGACATTTACTGTATATGTAAAAATTTGGGTTTATTTTACCTGTATCTTCACATATTTATTTTTGTGCTTCTTCTTCTTCAAAAAAAAAGTTATCTGTGTGGTAAATTTAGGCAGAAAATTATAAAAAATATTTATTTATTATTGAATTTTTTACATTTTATCTATTAATTTATATTTGGCACTGGAGATTGTGAGCATATTGGTAGAAGGATGCTGAGGTTGAAACTGCCAGGCAGGAGGTCTAGAGGACGACCAAGGGGGAGATTTGTGGATGCGGTGAGAGAGGACATGAAGTTAGTTGGTGTGAGAAATGAGGATGCGGAGGATAGGGTTGGATGGAGGCAGATGATTCGCTGTGATGACCCCTGAAAGGGAACAGCCGAAAGACAAAGAAGAAGAAGAAGAAGATCTATTACTTTATTTTTAGGGTGGTTTTCATTTTGTTTTGTTTTTTAAGATCCTGTTATGCGGTATGCTAATATTGTTTTGTAGTAAACATAATGTAGTGGAAAGGATGGTCTGTGCATTTACTACTGATGTCATGATAAAGAGAGTCTCATAATGTGCTAAAGCTTCTATTACATGATCATTATAAAGCAAGCATTGTAATTAGGAAGTCATGTAGTAAAGGGCTATTTTAGGAGCAGTATTCCATGTCTCTGTGTACAGTACACTTTCCTCTACTTGCTTCTGGGTACACAGACCTAGATGTATGTGTGTTGGTTTGAGAAGCACTATAAATCCCACTTGGATTGCCTGCACTGCCATGACCTAGAGTGCTTTTAGGGGAAGTGAATAAAATATGCACTGATTTTTCAACTGTTAGTGTGAATGTACATCAGTTGTGTACTGATGTAAAGCTTTTAGTTTATCAAAATGAACCAAAATGGGAAAGGAAATAATCTGAAATTCTGACTGAAGAAGCTGCACAAACAACTTAAGCAGTGACATGGAGAGAAAACTTGAATTAGAAACCAAGAAGGAACAGAGATGCCAAATACACATTGCCATCTCCCCTACTCATTCTCCTTCCTTGTCCTTTTCGATCACTATTTGTTAGGATTATTGCTGACACTGTGCTTAGCAGACTTATTTAACCCAGGCAGGAAAGCTAAGATCAGTCTAGCGGAAATCTGAAGGGAATAGCAGTGCCCTGGTGTGGGGCTGCAAGCGACCTCTCATTGTCTCATACTGTTAGCACCTTGTCCACAGAGAGAGCTAGATGCTTTGGACAATTGGTCATTTGTTTATTTTATCTCCTTATCCAATCCCTCCGCCATCACCCATGGCTCTCATTTACTTATCTACTCCCTTATTCCCTTTAGTCGCTTTCTTTCATCAATTTATCCAAGCCTTTCGTGAAAATCCTCCTCCTGTGTTCATATTCATCTTCTTTAGATTAGTCAACAACAATAGCCTGCATACTGTACAGATGCCAAAATCCTTAGTGCTTGTCTATCTGGTTGCTCTACGGTGCCATAAGTTTTTATTTTATTAAAATTTTTTATGCTTACATGCTCTGCTGAAAGGGCTTGAGCCAATCAATGCACCATCCTTCCTTATCCTCTATAGAGCTCATGTGGCATGTGGTTGCACAGTGAGAGTGCCCCTGTGTACTATTGCTGTGAAATGCATGAAATGGTCACAAGAGATCTGTTTCACTGCTTTTCTCCACATCGTTGTTTTTGCACATGGAATGTGCCTTAAATTGGATAACTGTGGTACATCTTTGTCTTTCCTCCAGTCTGCTTTTAGTGTCTGATGCTATAAATCTCAGTCTCTTTAGGGAGTAAGCAGAATGAATCTAGTGTACTGCAATTTCAAACTAAAGAAACATGGGGCTGAGCATCCGTTGCAAGATGACGACTTTTGATCTCTTGAGTACTGCAGTCTGAAATCTGTCAGAAAGCAGCCACTATTCTGCAAGTGTGGGGATTACATGTGCTATGTGGCCCTATTGCCTGCAGTGCATGTTACCTTGCTTCTCAATCTCTAATTGATTTTCGACAACAACAACAAAACAAACTTTTCACTGATGAAACATGAATGATGAGTTACTTGCTTGTTCCTTGAGGTACAAACTTGCACCCTTTCCTGATGTTTTAATATAATCCTCTACTGTGGTGTGTTTTTATTTTGAAGTTGGAATTTGATGTTACAAGGCCTTACAAGAAAACACGGATGCGTTTGGTAGTCCGTCCCTTTGAGGAGAAAAAAGGGAGCACATAATGAAAGGTTTTTTCGGAATCTGGTAAGGGACTGAGATTTGGGAAGAGAGCTCTAGAAGCCCATCAGAAATTCACTGTTGAAAGTAGGAAAGGTAGTGAGAAACATTGCAGTCATGGGAAATAAGTTTGGTTTAATTATTTTCAGCTGAAGGGCTTCAAGCTCGCAGCTACGATTTGCTGAATAGTTTGTGTATGTAGAAACACCAACAAAATTGATATTGCAAGCTGCTTTACTAACAGGGTCTGTGGAGGATTGCATATTTCATTAGAACAAAAAAGCACGTGTTTTGTATGTTTGACCTTATAAATACTGATTAATTAATTTGGGAGTGTATTCATGCCAAAATGATCAAATATACTGTAGTTCGCATCAATGCAAATAAATAATATGTAATTAGTCAATGCTACAAATTGCTACTAATGAAGGGTAGGTTTTTTTTTATTTTTTTTTTATTTCCAGAAGCCCCCGTTTCAAAAGCTGAAGACAAAAATATACCATTTTCTAAGTGTTAATGATAAGAGAATTTATCAATAACATGCCTCATTAAAATAAACTGAAAATGACTCAAAATAATGACTTAAGATTACCATCGCTTTCACATTACATATTCTCCACACATTTGCACATTTAATGTTAAGAGCGTTTAAACAGAACCTTTAATTTGAATTTTTCCTTCCCATTTACTTTATTTACATAATGCACATTTACAAACTGTATTTGATGTTTCCATTTTTCTCAGTGCCTGCAACTGCTGTTGTATTTCAGTTTTAAGTTAAAAAAAAAAAAAAAAAAAGACGCAAAAACTGAAGTACAACAGCAGTTGCAGGCACTGAGACAAATTATATCTCAGTGAATTATGACTATATATAATTATGTCTCAGCTAATTATGACTAAATATAATGTTATTATATATATAAACACATTGCATACATGTCTTAAAAATTCATTGCCTTCATATATACAGTATGTGTACATTTCTTTATTATGTTAAAAAGTAATGCTCTTATGGCTGTTTATCTGCTTTTTGGCTTGATTTTCCTGTGACAGGATGGACCAAATTTGCAAGGCTGACCAGGGCACTGACCAACAGCCGTGGCACACTGCAGCAACTAGCACCGTTAAACAAAACTGAAGTGAGCCACAAGCACTCACGACTGGCTGAGGTGAGTTTCTCCCACCCTGTGTATCTCTCTTTATCGCATCCAGTCCAGAAAGGTCAGCCTTCTATACCGGACACCAGAATCACTGATGAGTCACCTTCTTTAAAGGTCTATGCCTTACACACATAATTTTTTCTGCTTCATTACCATTCTTAGACTAGAGAAAGCAAACTACACTTTCTTATACGTGCTGATATATGTAGTGTATTCTGAAGCCTTTATGTCTCTGTACTACTCCATGTTATTTTCCAAGCTAAAGCTTGTTGTAGGCGGAACAGTGGCGTAGTTGTTAGCACTGTGGCCTCGCACTTCCATGGTCGAAGGTTCGATTCCCGCCTTGGATCTGTGTGCGTGGAGTTTTTTACCCTGGGCTTGGTAGGATTCCACCGGGTACTCTGGTTTCCTCCAGATTAGCCTAATTGGCATTCTTAATGTTGACTGTAGTTGGTGTCTGTGTGTGTGTGTGTGCGCATTTGGCGTTCAATGGATTGGCACCCTGTCTGTGGTGTACCCCAGCTTGTGCCCAAAGTCTCCTGGGATAGCCGTCAGGCCCCTCAACCCCTAGAGCATAAGCAGTATAAAAGAAGAATAAATGAATGTATAATTTGTTGTATAGTGCATGACACAATCAGTTTTATCCCAGTTACACACATAAGTTATCATTTTACATGAGCACTCATCATTATTTTTTCTCTTCCATACAGGCTCTTCAGTTAGGCTCAGACATCCTCCCGCAATACAAACAGGAAGCTCCTAAAACTCCTCCTCATATCATTCTGCACTACTGCACCTTTAAGACAACCTGGGACTGGGTCATCCTCATCCTTACCTTTTATACTGCCATCATGGTACCATATAATGTCTCATTCAAGACCAAACAGAACAACCTGGCCTGGCTGGTGGTGGACAGTGTGGTGGATGTCATCTTCTTGGTGGATATTGTGCTTAATTTTCATACCACATTTGTGGGTCCTGGAGGAGAGGTCATATCAGATCCTAAGCTTATACGCATGAACTATCTGAAGACCTGGTTTGTCATAGACCTGCTCTCCTGCCTGCCATATGACATCATCAATGCGTTTGAGAATGTGGATGAGGTAAGATGTAGTTGCACCTTATAACACAGTGAGTTTGTAAGCAGTCTCACAAGACAGGTTTCCTACTTTGCCAATAGAATCTGGGCCTGTGGTGGAAGCAAGTGTTGTCTTGTTTATATCCCAAAAGTAACACACCATTGTCTATTTCTTTACTTTTTAAGACATTTTTCATTGCATTAGGTGTATATTAGCCTGGTGCCAAATAAGTCCAAGAAAGGACCACTGGCAGATAAATTAGTACCTGCATCTGGACATCAGTAAAAGTCAGTAAACGACAATAAATAGATAAATCACAGGTGCACAGGAAAGAAAACATGCAAAATGCCAGGCAAAGATAAAAAAAAGAAAAATCATAATCAATTGCTTAAAATGCACAGGAAATCAACTGTCATCGACTATAATTGAGTCAATAGAATTACTGGCAGCAAAACAACCCAAAGCCTCACAAGAGCCACCGTTGTATTTTATTGTGGGAATGAGGTGCTGTTCTTAGTATGCAATCCTCTTTTTTGCCAAAAAATTGATCTGCATGGCCAAAAAGTTACATTTTCATTAGCTTCCTCCTGGACAATTTTTCCTGGCATGCTTATTAGACTTCTTTACTATAGCCCTAATAATGCTTACTAATAAATTCAACAGAATCCCTATTTTTACCTATTATACTAGCATTTCTCCATATTTTAGTTGAGATCTCATAGGTTTTACTCATGTTGATGGATGACAAAGGGATTTGCCTTTTGTATTTCCTGATAATCATACCGCAGTGAAACAGGAATACCTCAATAGATGACAATAAAATTCCTAGACACTAAAAGCAATATCAAGAAACAGTTGTCCCAAAGGGACAAGCTCCTTTGGTTTCATTTACAGTACAATAATTTTTCCACACATGTTTTTGACAGAATTAACTATCCTGAAGATAAACAACTCTTTCACTGAATAGTTATTAATTTCTCTAAACATTCAAGGAATTTTTTTCTACTTTTATTATCTATTTTATCTTCATAATATTATTGTTTGTGCTCATTTTCATAAAGGGTGCCAATATTTATGTAGTTGTATACACTACCGTTCAAAAGTTTGGGGTCACTTTCTAACTCCATGATGGTTCCTGATTTTTATTTATTTCTACATTGTAAAGGAATGCTGAAGGCGTCCAAAAAATGCATTAATCTCCTTTGAACAGTTGATATTGAGAT